>CAKAOH010022865.1:0-31957 GCA_916701665.1 Sebastiscus tertius | reverse complement strand
GTAATTATTATCATTATAGATATGGTTATTGTCACGGTTATTGTTACTACTATTACTACTACTATTATTATTATTATTATTATTATAATGTCATTTTCCCCTTCCCTTCAGCTATTTCCAACATTAATTTATTTACTTGTTTATTTATTAATACTAACATACAACATTTGTAAACCCTCTATAAACATTACATAGATATATGGACCAGAAACTAATTATTAACCATTTAACAAAGTATTAACTATCTATCTTAATAATGTTTATAGATGCTTTACAAAGTATTTCAGTTCCATTCATCAGTAACAACTTTATATTAACCATCCAAATAATGTTTATAAATGGTTTACAAACCAATTATTAACCATTAACAAAGTGTTACAAATATCTATCTATGTAATGTTTATAGATGGTTTACAAACCAAATATTAACCATTAACAAAGTGTTACAAATATCTATCTATGTAATGTTTATAGATGTTTTACAGACAATTTCATAAAGGTTTACAATAATATCTTAATCATTAACAGATATAAACATTGTAAGAGGCGATTCATTCTAAAATCTTGAGCTCTGTAGGGTTTAATGGAGTTAACATTTTATTTTTGATATTATCTCCTCACTTTACACATTTTGCTGGGGCGGATATTAAAGGAATAGGTGACAAATTACATGAGATTAAGACGGTTGTTCCAGTTCGGTTAAGTAGGAATGTTTCCAATAGTGCTGTTTATGATGTTTCCAGGGATTTTGTGTCCTTTCTGGAAAATAACAACTTCAGTTTTATAACCCACTCATATACTGACATCTCTTCTCTTCATCCGTACGGTTAGGATTTTGAAGATATTCCTGTAACTGAAGCATTTCTTGACAGATTCCTCTCCTCGCTGTATGGGTTTTCTTTTCAGCCACCAGAGGGCAACATGACATCTATGTTTCCTCTTCACCATCCTGAACCCACACACAATCTCTACTTCCTCTACTCTTCCTCTGCATCCACAGGTAGGTTTCTATAAACAACATCATGTAATGCAGCCAAGCATTGCTCAACAACTACAGTCAATCATTTCAATAGCACATATGGAGGAAATATGTATAAAATGATGCACAAGATGTCTAGAATATGTCATTTAATGCCGTGACTACATGGTGTTATAACCTAAAACAAGTCATAGCAAGTTTTATATTATTTTGACATTTGCCCACTTACCTTTTTGTTCTTCATTGTATTTGCACAGTAACAAAAAATAAAACATAATAGGTCACATGGCAACTACATCCTTACAATTTCCCAGGGGATAAATTAAATCAAATAAATAGAATTAAATTAAATTTAAGTTTAACTTTTTTAGATTGTGTTGCTTTTGATATTTAATATTTAATATTATTTAATTTTCATTTTACCCTTCATTGTATTATTTCTGTGTAGTTTCTTTCAATATGAGTGTTATAAACATTACTGACGACCTTCTTGATGTTAGATGATGATGACTGAGAAATCATTGACATGACACTATGGGTGTGTAAGAGTTGTTTGTGTGTGTGTGTGTGTGTGTGTGTGTGTGTGTGGCTTTTTTGTCTGTGTGACAAATAATTGCTGTTCATTTGACTGTCAGTTCAAATAAAGAGGTATTCATATATGCAAACAAGTGATACGTCCATTTATGAGTAACTGTGGGAGTGGAAATCAGGCTTCAGGCTTGCATCTTGTGAATTGGGTGAACTGACCCTTTAGTACGGAAGCCTTGAGAGGCAAGTGAGGAGAAAAAAAAAATCTGGTAATCCCTTTTGTAAGTCTGATCTAAATTGTCTTCTCTCTTGTGTTTATGACTTAAAGCAGCAGTGGCTAGAAATGGAGCAAATATGATTAAAAAAAGTGATTTTAATAAAACGGTCACTATATCCTGACAGTAGTGCATGAGACAGGTGATCTGAAATAAATCATGTTCCTCTGTGTCCTCCGGTGCTCCTAACGGCATCTGCAAGATATCATAGACCGGAGGAAAACAACCAATCAGAGCTGATCTGGAGCCTGCCGTCCCCGAGCAGCTGTCAATCACTCGCAAAATCCGATCAAACGCTTCAAACCAGGCAGCGCTGATCAAATATTCTGTTACTGTAATGCCTATTTCTCTCCTCAAATGTTTTCAGAAACATCTTGTAGTGTACTGTTTAGCTGTAAAATGAGAAAGTTTGTGACCCGGCAGCCATGTTGAGATCTTCTGAGGAAATACCAAGCACCGCCCACCAGCCGGAGCACAGCCAATAGGAACGCTCTCTCTCTTAAATGACCTGTGATTGGCCAAAGTCTTCCGTCACGGGCTAGATATTTTAAAGCCTGAAAACAGAGCCATAAGGAGGAGCAGAAGTCTAGTTATCTCTCAGAGCACTTGAATTACAATATGCTGAAAGGTTATTATGGAATTTTATGGATTTTTTTGCCCAACAATGCCAAAAATATTCTGCCTGCTGAAGGTTTAAGAACAGGTGAAAAAAAAATGGTTTTACAAGGATAATCTTTCTGCGTTCCTTAATTTTGCATCTGTGAAATAGGTGAAAAAAAGGTTTGGCAAGTGAATTTTTTTTTTTTGTCAGGATCATTTTTCTTAGCTCTCTAAACACTATTTATCTATTGTGTTTTAGCAAGTTATGCAAATTAAAACTAAACTAGAAGAAAACATGAATGCTTTTAGTCCTATTTAGAACATGGGGTAGTGGTGCACTTCAGCCTCTTGTGGCCAAAATGAATATTACAACAACAACCCCTTAGAAAAACAATCCTGACAAAAAAAAAAAATAACCTTTCAAAATTTTCCCCACCTCTTATCACAGATAAAACAAAAGTAACTTAGAAAAAAAAACCTGGCAAAACTTTTTTGAACCTGTTCTTAAGTCACAGGAGAGAAAACAATTTAGATCAGACTTAGAGAACACATCACCAGACTTTTTTCTCTCACTTGCCTCTCAGGGCTTCCGTACCTTAGGCCTTCTCATTATTGTATTTAAATCACTGATTTGAGTTTGAAGTCATTTCAGTACTTTACTTTTCTGGGATCCCTCGTTCATCTGTCTTAATCTTGTTTTAAGCATCATTAGCACATTGTAATGTTGTAAGTGCTATGTAAATGAAGTTTATACCACACGGTTACACTTTCAGGTTGAATTTGCTTCGAGGACCACCCAGACCAAAAAAAATAAATAAAAAATACAAAGACACACACAAATGCTTGCATAGTTGTCGTACCCATGGTGATGATGACATGTTTGAATGGCTGACGACAGGACAGAAGAAGGAAAGGATGTATAAGACAGATGAAAATATTCTAGGTGTCTGGCTGTTAATCTATTTTTGCAGACCACTTTATAAATAAAGTTATTACAGAGTGACGGAGGTACATAATCAGCTGCTCACTGCTGTCATTCATTAAGAGCCCTCTGCGCTCCAGATATGATTACTACCCTTCACAGGAAGGTGTGTGTGTGTTCGAGTGCGTGGAATCAAGACACAAGATGAGGCAAAGAGACGGTGGCTCAGCTCCTGAGTAAATAAAAGAGATACAAATTGCTTGATTTGCCTGTAGTAAACAACTAAGACTCAGATAATCACACTGTTATAACATTGGTGTTAAAACATGTTTTAATTAAAAAAAAAAATTTGCCCATTATATGCTTGTATACACATATTTCACGTATGGATAAAGAAAGAGTTATATGGAATGCATTTCATTCATTCAATATTAAATAAATAGATAAATGAATATGCCTATGAAATAAACCCTGAAATAAATGAAGCAATACATACATAAATGAATGTAAATTTAAATATATAAATTAGTCAATAAAATTCAATAAAAAAATAAATACAATTATTTTAAAAAGGATGTTTTTCAAAGGACCGCAGAGGTACACTAGCTAGCTCGCTAATTCTTGTGGCATTAGGAAATAAAATAAAAGTAATCTTTTAAAAAACACTTTTAAATAAAACCCTATTTATTTATTTCTAAATAATAAATGTATATTTACTAAACTAAATTGACTTATTTATGTATTTATATTTAGATGTATTTCTATATTAATTATTGCCTAATTTATTTATTACAGAATTTATTTTATAGCCATATTTATTTATTTCATAGGCATATTTATTTATTTATTTTTGTATTTATTTATTTAAAATGGCATTCCATAGATCTACTGATGCTGCCTTTAAATGTTGTGTGAGCGTCTGTGAAGGTGTGAGTGCAGGAGGAGAAAGTAGTGGTGGTGATGGGGCCATAGATAGAAAGGGGGAGGGGGGGATTATTTGTTCTCGAGTCATAACCACAAGAACAAATAGGAGCAAATGTGTAATTTTACAAAACACCTATTTAAATGACTTGTTTACACGCCTACAAAAAGCAAGCTGATGTAGCTATGATGCGTGGCAGGGCGTATGTGTCCATAAGTCTGACAATATTTGTAACAGCCTACTATCAAAATGAAATAACAAGACAGCAGACTGGAAGCCTGTTCATACTCAAATGAAAACAGTTAAGGCCATAAGCTAAGCTAATTACATAAATAACTGGGCTTACTGGTGTATTCAGAACTATCTCTCTTGCAAACTCTCTTCAAATGAGCAAATGTTGAGCAGCTGTGCTCGCCAGTCACGTTAATCAACATCATAGCAGACACCAAGCATGATTGGCTGGAAAGAGGTCTGGTGAGAAGAGACGGGTAAACACAGACGTAGGATTCATCCAGAAATGAATTAAAATGAGACTAAAACTAATTGTTAGCATCACAAAATGGTCAAATTATCGTACATTATGGCACTTTCGGCATTATTGATTGTACATCGTACAGAGGGCAAAATTATCGTACAAATATGATAATTATTGTACATCTGGCAACGCTGGAGAGTTGCAGCATTCATTCATAGATAAACTGAAACCAACACTGCATTTACTACTACCTGACAACTTAACTGCAAATTTGCACTCGCTACACACTGAGCTATTCCTTAAAGCAGCTGCTACACTACTCTTACACCACGTTTGAATACAGGGAAATACACATTTATACAGAGAAAAAACAGTAAAAATGATGCCTCTGGCCTTCACCTACAAAATGTCCCTCAGAAAGAGACGTCTGTAACTCAGTGGATAATTTTTTTTTGGAGGTGAATCAACTTCCCAGTATGAACACTCTAATAGCCCTTATTTAAATCCTAAAAGTTGTAAAGTGCACGAATAGCCGAATCCAGAGTTATTTCCCTTCCTCTGTTCATGTGAATGAGACCCAGACCGAGGCTGGAGCGAGGGCTGGGAGGTGGAGTTAGCGAGCCGAGACGACAGCGTGACGGCTGTGACCCCGTGACTGAGCCATGTGACCGAGCGGACGTTACTGCGCCTTCTTTTTGGGCCCAATGGATGCGGAATATCTCTGGAAGATCTGGGTACTTTTCCATTCAGAAGTAGAGCCATTTCGCCATCATGCGCCACTTAGCAACTTTCATAAGAATGAATGGGGCCCCGCCTCCAACGCTGTATCCAGTTCTCTTAATACATCCATGTATGGAAACCGCTGGAAACAGGTTATTTTGTAAACACATGCCAACAACAACATCAGCGTATTTCTCTTGTGTGTTTTCGTGACTAAATGTAGTTTGGAGACCTCATCTGTATCTGTTCAAATACTTCATAAACAATCCCTTTTTCATTATTATAATAAGAAATTGAGTTGCATATATGAAATCACTGAGCCAGCTGCCATCTTAAGAGAGACATAGAAATAAGTCATACACATAAACATAATTTTTTTTAAATGATACATACAATGACATAAAAATATAGTTTGTGGATTTTGCTTTTAGAGAAAATCAATCAAATGGAAATGTTAATTGAGTTTTGGAACATGTGAAACACTACCAATAAATCTTAGTGCTCCAGAGTGATGTGCGACTCTTGATGTTTCCTTGACTGAGCACATAGTCCTCCGGTCAGACCGGGCAACTCGTTCTCTGGTTGGTGAAAACCAATGCAAATGTTAACGTGTGTGGTATCCCACGGTAGAGAAGTGATGACCTGTGAAATAGGAGAGGGTGTGTGCATCGGGAGATGGTTGAGGTTTGACGCTGTCTCTCGTTTACATACCGGTGGCAGCCTGAAACCAGTGGCGCTTGACCTTGCCGTTTCTCACACTGAAATACTGTACCTACCAAACTGTAGAACATGGACTAAATTCACCCTGGAGCTCAGACTAGAGGCTTTCATATGGAGCAATAAATGACTGAGACCTCTCTCAAGCATCTGGGCTTGATTGTGCCAAGCAGGGAACACATCTGTGGCTGGGAGGCTGTGGTGGTTTCTGATGGTCAGGGGTTCTAAGCATTGATAAGATTTCATAAATACTCGAGAATCAAGAAAATAATCAACAGATTAATCTGTAATGAAAAAAATGGCCAGTTGCAGGCTTACTATACAAAATATAATTTTATGTGCTTGCAAAAAATTGCTCCAAATTGATGCACAAATATAATTCTGTAATAGTGGAATGCAAAACCAGGACATGGAATCTGGTCATTTGGTCAAGATGGCGGTGCATGTAGGCACAATGGCCAGTATAACTCAGCATCCTGACTGGTCACTGACGCCCTGCAAGGTGAAGCGGGTAGCCTATAGATAATGGATGTTTAGATATCATAGCCCATTCCGGTAATGTGATTACTTCTTCCAGTAACAGTAGTGTAAGGGATTGCGAGTTCCATAACATCATTCACCTACAGATACAAAGCCTCTGTCATCCTTTCAGGTTACAAGAGTCTAGCTGCAGAGCTCCAGGTTCAGGCCCACCTCCTCCGTCGGACCCTTTCCGGTCCCGAGCTTGGAGAAGGAAGTGACGTCTGATATAGTGTACGCCAGAGACGATCATCAAGACACGATAAAATGCGTTCATTAGTTTGAATAAGTCACCAACACCAAGGTACACCAATAAATACAACCTTAATACTTTAATATAATTGTAATTTATGAAGTTAGGTAACGTAACGTAACGTAATGTAACGTAACGTAAAGTAATATTAAGCAGCAAACAACTTTGGTAATGTTAGCTGACATTTGCCAGCTATGTTAATGCCGTTAGCAAACTAACGTTAACGTTAGCTAAAATGATTACATTAAGCTTTTAGCATTTTTTTCCTGTCATAATTTCAGCTAACATTAACGTTAGTTTACTAACGACATTAGCATAACTAGCTAACGTTAGCTAACATTAGCAATCTCATAAGGTTAATACAAGTTAATTGCTACTTAACGTTACGTTACTTAAGTTGCAGTTGATAAGTTACAGATATATCATATGGTACCATAAGGTTGCATAACTAACATTAGCTAGCTATGCTAATACCGTTAGCAAACTAACGTTAACGTTAGCTAAAATGATTACATTAAGCTTTTTACATTTTATTCTGCTATCTTTATATATCTTTATATTTATCTTTATAAGTTACAGTTATATCTAAATATTAAGGTTGTATTGTTAACATTGGAAGGGCGGCGCGGTGGTGCAGTGGTCGCCTCACAGCAAGAGGGAGGCAGATTCAAATCCAGCTTGGACTTTTAGATATAACTGCAACTTATAAAGGGCTTGGGACCTTTCTGTGTGGAGTTTGCATGTTCTCTCCGTGTTAGCGTGGGTTTTCTCCGGGTTCTCCGGTTTCCTTCCACAGTCCAAAGACATGCAGGTTAGGTTCATTGTTGACTCTAAATGTCCTGTAGATGTGAATGTGAGCGTGAATGGTTGTCTGTCTCTATGTGTCAGCCCTGTGATAGTCTGGCGACCTGTCCGGGGTGTACCCCGCCTTCACCCAATGTCAGCTGGGATCAGCTCCAGCCCCCCCGCCACCCTGAAAAGGATAAGTGGTTACAGATAATGAATGGATGGATAAACACACGATTTTCCACTATGGTTCATGCCGATGGAGATGGGTCCCTGTGCCGGAGGTGCCCGAGCCTGGAGCGGAACGCTAATAAATTGGAACAATCAAATACAAATCACAATCAGTCAGAAAGATGTCAGAGGCCCACTGTACCTGGTCAGGGCATCTGAACAGATCAGCTGCATGGCTTAAAAACAACACACTTGAAAGAACTAAAGAAAATGGATAAAATGGACAGGCTTTGTCTTTATGAGGAAATATACATGAATTCAAAATGATGATGCTTAAATTACATAGAAGTGTCTTACACATGCCTAATTTGTATTTCTACAATTCATCTCAAACCTCAAACATAACATTTACATTTTCTGTGAAAAAAAAAACAACCTAATTGGACAGACTGTGCATAGTTGTCCCAGCACCACCATCAGAAGTCATATTAACTTTCTGTGTCTCTGGGCAGGCCAGCAGCTGTTAGACATCTGAACTATTTTGGTCATAGCAGAGCCGAGCCAACTTTCACACTTTAGTTACTTTTTTAGTTAGAGCATCTCTAATGGAACAGAACGCTGCATGCTGGGGGGCCAGATCAACTTAAGCAACAGGGAATGCCCCTCTCATTGTCTGACTACACTGGGTAAGACCGTCATGCTGTGATCATAAGGATTACATAGATTTATTACATTTTACTGCAGTAATTAGATTGTGATAGTGATCATAAATTCCTCGTCACTCGTGAAGTGAGTCTCGAAAAAAGAATACACAAACACATGATGTAAAATGTAAACCCGCTTTTTAATATATCTCCATAGAAACAACTGCCAAAAAAATCAAAAACAAAAAAAAAATGTTGTCATGATAACAATATGTGCACTGTATCACCAGCAACAGCCAAGATGATAGTTGCATTCAGCAATCGAGCCAAATATTCAAAATACAGTCATGAACAGTTTTAGAAAAAAGGCTCTCAAAATGCCTGAAAAACCAAACACAATATACAGCGATGTAGAAATTCTATACAGAGACAAAAATAAAAGGTTGTCATTTTTTATTTCAGATCTCAGTCATAAGAGATTGTCCTGTTGGGGCAGTAGAAACTATACTGTACAGATGTTGGAGCTCATTTCATACACATACGTATGTACATTAACAGCCCAGTCGCACAGCAGTTCGTGAAATAGTCACGAAATTGAATGTATTGATTAGTGTACATAGAAACAAATTTACTTTTTTTCATGACGGTCAGCACAAAATCAATTTGTATGTAATGCACGTAATTGTGAGCCGGAAGACAGCAGCGAACGCCACATAGGGAGGAGGTCGGGTCGGATGGATGGGTCAAAAAAACGAGGTTCGTTTCCTGTGTGAAACCAGAAGTCAAAGTTGATTTATTTATCATGTTATGGCACTTCCGGTGTTATTTAAACCCAAAACGTGATCTTTTCCTTTTTTTTTAATTCTTTTTTTGGCTTTTGCCTTTATTTGATCGAGACAGTGATAGTCATGAAAGGGGGAGAGAAAGGGCATGACATGCAGCAAAGGGCCGCGGGTCGGATTTGAACCCCAGGCCACTGCAGCAACTAACTAAGTAGTTTTGTGGCCTAAGCCTAATCAAGTCGATCTTTTCCTAAACCTAACTAAGTAGATTTGTTGTCTAAGCCTAACCAAGTTGATCTTTTCATAAACCTAACTAAGTAGTTTTGTTGCCTGAGCCTAACCAAGTTGATCTTTTCATAAACCTAACTAAGTAGTTTTGTTGCCTAAGCCTAAGCAAGTCGATCTTTTCATAAACCTAACTAAGTAGTTTTGTTGACTAAACCTAACCAAATCAATCTTTTCATAAACCTAACTAAGTAGTTTTGTTGCCTGAGCCTAACCAAGTCGGTCTTTTCATAAACCTAACTAAGTAGTTTTGTTGACTAAACCTAACCAAATCAATCTTTTCATAAACCTAACTAAGTAGTTTTATTTTGAAAAGACTGGAGCGGAAATAGACACGTGTGTCACGTGTTGCTGGACATTCGCTGGAAAAAACACAAAAACGGTGTTGAAAGTCGTGCTGAGCGTCACAAAAAAAGGGAAATTCGTGTCGATGTACACAAATCAAATAGATTAAATGTCGTGACTATTTGAGAAACTGCCGTGAGACTGTGTTGACATTAAAGGCTCCTCCTTGACTTGTCAGCACCTATTTCAGCCTAAACCTAGCTCCAGACAAACTGCTCTGATGAAATTAATGACCCAGGTTCAATTTCAAATTTGCTGCCAATTATTATTTTTAGCCCACAAAAAAACCTTCCTGATACATCCGAGACTCCCACCTTCTTTCCCCTGTTCTCCTCAGAAACAGCCTTTCATCAGACCAGCGCTGTTACCAATCCTCTCTTTCTCTTTCTCTAATAACAACCTTGTTTCCTCTCTAAGATCAGACCTGACTGAGTAAAGCATGTTGTTGGTATTTTCTCTGCTTAAAACTGAACAACACCCACACTCCAGCAGAGGAATGGAAAGTTCATAACAAAATCACCTACGTCTTATTTATGAGGTACACGTGTTTGCGCCCACCACAGGCCCTCCTCGGGGGATTAGCTTATGATCGTCTACACCGATGAAGGCCGAGGGGAGGCCCAAACATGAGCGAGCGTTCAGGCTGATAATAGCACTGGATTAAAAAAGGCACAAGGGCTGTTTGATGTGCGCCTGTTGCTAGAATGACAAGATGAAATACTGTATGGTCATTTGAAGGCCGTTACACTGCATATCAGTTAAAACTATGAGACAGGATTTTAACATCTACGGACAGTTATTGGGACAATAATAATTTTATTATCTGTAGCGACAACTGTGAGTTAAACATGGAGCTAAACACGTTGTTGGATGGCAACCCTGTCTCCTACAAAAATAAACATGTGGTTAACATTGTAAATTGAAACAAAACAAAACAAAAAAAGGGAACGAAACTTAGGTTCAGTAAAAAAAAACCCATCATGTTTGTTATGTTATTAATAAAATGTCAATCAATTGAAATATTTAATGACAATTAATCGCATGATCGTCTACAGCTAATCGCGATAAATCACAAATTAATCGCAAAATGAATCACATTTGTTCAAAATGTACCTTAAAGGGAGAATTGTCAAGTATTTAATACTCTTATCAACATGGGAGTGGGAAAAAATGTTTGCTTTATGCAAATGTATATATACAGTATATCATGACATGGTTGGTACCAATGGACTAACTAGGTTTTCTAGATTCATATGATACCAGTATCTTCACTCTAGCTTTAAAACTGAGCCCGTTACAACCTAAAAATCACAAGTTGCGTTAATGCATTAACAAAATTAGTGGTGTTAAAATGAATTTGCGTTAACGCATCATTATCGCGTTAACTTTGACAGCCCTAGTTATTAAGATACGCACCTAAATCAAAATAAGTCAACGCTGATTTTTAGCTTCACACGGAATGAAAGTCCTGTGTTTGTTTGACGAAGACTTCCGCGGACTAGCATTACAAACGTATTTGTGATCCGTCAAAAACAATCTGCGACAAAATGTAATTCACAATGCAATTTTGCTGTATGGGAACGTAATATTTAGGAGACGGGGCCGCGGATAGTGTCATACATATAGATGCATTTGCTGGAGAGTGGGTCTGATGCAGTTTTAAGATCAGACTTTCCAGCCCGTTCTCACTTCCAACTCGTCAAATACGGCAGCGTAATGTAGCGTATGTAACGTAGTCTACTTAACTACTTAACAAAGATACTTGTCCTTTTCCTAAACTTAACCCAGTATTTTTGTTGCCTAAACCTAACCAAGGTGTTTCCTGTGAACAGGAAAGTTTATTTTGAAAAGACAATGTATTCATGTCACAAGCAGAAATTGACATATGCTAAACTGGGGTACCGAGTTCGTCATAGTTTGACGCGTAGGGGACACTGACTAAGCTGCCAGATTTGACGAGTTGGGAGTGAGAAGGTGTTGGACTTTCATACCTCTTGCATGTGAACTACGTGCTGCTTAATGATGCTGACTCATTTCACCTACTTCATACCTGTAAGCCCAAGAGATCTTGTTCCAGTTACAATAGCACAGCACCATTCACAAGAGCCACACAGCTTCAGACTCTGAAGCACTACACTGTCTTCCACTACGGTCTTCGCCATAACGTCTGCACCTTATCTGACACCTCTGTTGCTTCCATGTACTGTAATTCCTTTCAAAGTAAAACAAGACAAAACACTTCCTCCTTTATGATACATTTACGTAAATACACGTGTGATATAAATATCTATATTTATAGACCATTTCCCAATGAATGGCTTTTCATTCATTCACTGAAAGGTCTCTTCCTGGTGATAAGTCACTGCAAAGTGGAAACCAGCTTTGATGAAAAGCTCTCAACCGGGAATTCTCAGTCTCAGACCCTCAAATTGGGGAAAAGAAAATCTCTTAAATGTTTACCAAACTAATATTGAGGAAAATCAAGATTTGCAAAAAGCTCCAATACACCACTTATTCAGTGAAAGTTATCCATGTATGATGTGTTTTTGTGTCACATGATATTTAAGACCTCATCATTGTATGGCTAGAGGGTCCACCCTGCCTTAAGACGGCAGATGCGTATCATAACAACGGTTTGTATATTCGCCGTCCTCAGTCTTCCTGTTTCCCTTTTTGAATGATAAACAGACTGCCGCCACCTGCTGGTGTGGAGGGTTATTTCCTCTCACGCAGGCGCAGAACGTACGTGGTAGTTGGCCGTCGGCTGTAGTCTTTGCGGTGTGTTCGAGTGCAACTTTTTGACTAAGACCAAGGCGACGTGAGACGACTCAAAGTTCCGCCTTCGTTGCCGCTAGTTCTTTGATGTCGGGTTGGTGTGTCTGGGCCTTTAAGTTACTCTTACTCTCATTAGGATGGGACACTGAATATCTACTACTGGTACAGTATGTTGAATATATTAATATTTGTTCTAACCGATATCTCTGGCTAAACTTTGGTGATATGGCAGAAGTGTATGAAGATGATATTTTCAGTTATGTTACATACTCTGAACTATTTCCACTATTATAACAAGCCTGGATGAGCACGCTGTTCATACGCCATGTATCAGTCATCTGTGTTATTATCAACGAAACAAAATTAAGCTATTTTTCCTGCAGATAGTGGACGGCACTATATTCCCAGTGACGGAATGAAGAAGACGCATGTCAGTGGTGTTTTTGATCAACCCGTACTCACTCCCAGCATTGTCAAATACCGGCGCCTGGTCAGTGGCCCTCGGCGTCCTTTAGTGTCAGTATGACACACATTGGGCTCTCAACTAACTCCAATGTAAATGTCTTCGTAGGCCGGGTGGGATTGGAGGTTGGATGGGTCAAACAAACACAGGACTTTCAACCAGTTCATGTCCCGCGTGAAACCAAAAGTAAATGTTGACTTATTTAACCATAGTTTTGATACGTAACTTCTGTACTTTACTAATGCCAGGTCTGTAACAAACATGCTTATTTTACATAACAAACGTATTTATTTTAACCCAAATCGCTGTCTTTTCCTAAACCTAACCAAGTGCTTTTGTTGCCTAAGCCTTACTTAGTAGTTTTGTTGCGTAAATAAACCTAAAAACGAAGTAAGCCTACGTTGGACATTTATTTTGAAAAGATGCTACGCATGGAACGAGCAGACATGTCCAAAACTGATGGTAGAGAGGTACCTAGAGTGCCATGGTTTGAAGCATAGGGTCAATAATCAAGCGTCGGTATTTGAAGAGTTGTGAATGAGAATGTGTTGTTGAGAGAATTGTTCTGTATTGTTTCATTGGGATCCTATAAACAAATGGGAATGGAGCTTTTTTATCAAGTTATCACTAAAAATGCACCGTGCAGCCTTGTTGGGACTGAGTTTGACAACACACTGACTTTAACTTCTGCAATCCATTCCAAATTAAATTCTGTCTGACTGAATACACACACTTTATACAGTATTTTTACTCTGACATCCAAACTAACGAAACACAACCAGCCAATATCTGCATGCTAAGCTAGGCACCACAATCATATAATAACAAAAATAAGTTACGCTAAATCCAGCAATCTGGGTGGAAACAGATTTAAGACGTTTTTCTCTTCTCCTAACGTAAACTTAATTAAGAGTTCAAATATGCTATCTAAACCTTTCATCCAAATACATAAATATGTTTGACACGGCATCAAAAGTGTTAGTAGTGGCTGATTTTGAAGGGTGAAACTTTTATTTTGAAACCACCATTCACACACCAGCAGCTTTAAATAAATTAAAAACATCTGAAAAACACAACATAGAACTCAGAACGTAATTATCTCAAATCCCCTACTGTTGAAAAGCTGATCTTGCTCTCGGCTTCTATAGGCGCTGTTATTTTTTCGTAAACCTACAGGTCTGAGTGGATTACTCAGATTACACCACGGCCACTTGTCAGAGATCAAAATGAAACAATCAGTTTATCATATTTTAGGGCATACAACATTTAACATGGAACCTTTTCTTGGCCTGGAACAAAGACTCACTGCATTATTTCAAAAGGGAGTAGTGTTCCAATTGTGAATTTAAAATGCTGATGATAAGACAACATCACAGCTGTGCAGTTATCAGAAAATAATGCAAGTGATCAACATCATCCAACCCATGCACACATTTGATCTAGATCTAAATGTGAGCGACAAACCACCTAATTAACCTGCAGAAATAATCTACAGAAAGTAAACTAAGAAATTGATCTACAATCGCATAAACATAACATAACCCAATAATAAATCCTGTTAAAGGTAAACCTGACTGTACACTGTATGTATTAATACACATCCCATCATTTATTTTTCAAGTTCGTAATTTCTGAATTATTTTCCAAAAAATTTCCTGGAAAGAATTATAACTTAATGGAAATTATTTGTAAATTACGAACCCATAAAATAAATAAAAAAACATGTAGACATTTTGGCTTGTTGTTGTTGTAACATACAGAATATTGAACAATAACTGAAAATGAATCATGAGGCCATTGTTACACAGAACAGGTATCATGACTAAATCCATTGATAATAATACATCAAATAGCAGACACAGACTGTTAGTCGCCGACAGTTAATGCCAATCATAAAACAAATAATTTTATTGGTTAACGCTGCAAAATGCATATTTTCACATCAAAATATGAATAAATAAATAATATATTTTCAGCATCACAGCTCTGTGTTTTGTGGCATATATGCTGTAAAGGGAAAAATACTTAAGTAAACACTTTAAGTTCATTCTTCCAAGGACTGATTGTCACTTTAATATTGTTATTATGGAGTAGTTAAAATACTGCATGATAACCACTGTGTGTGACAAAGGCTTGAATATAAATTCCGTTGAAACTGTATGGTGAGTGACAACATAAGAGAAATCGTTATCAACTCAACATCAATAAATAGTATTTCCTTAACAGAGTCATTTACTGCTAGTTTAGCAATGAACAGAACAATACAAAAATATGCGGACTAAAATGGTACAACAAAACGTACATTTCTAACAGCTCCACCTGAAACCGTGGTCGGCCTGCAGTGAAACGTGGCCTTGTGGCTCTGAGCAGAGAAGAGACAGCAACACAGCTGTACCTCAGTGTGTTGCTTATTCCAATATAAAGTAAAATATTGTTTAAACAAAAGAAGAATATCAGCAAGTACTGTGTTAGACATGGATCCCATGCTTTTGTATACTGGTACACTTCACCGACACCAGTGGAAGTGTGTCACTGTCACCGGACAGTGTAGGACACATTCAGCATTCCTCTTTAAGTCAGTATCTTTGTAGATTCATTTCACTAGTGCAGAGCATGGTCATCATGGTATTTCAGGTAATGTTGTGAAAAAAGGAGATTAAAGAGAAGGGTGTAGCTGCAGAGCTCCAGGCTCAGGCCCACCTCCTCCGTCAGACCCTTTCCGGTCCCGTGCTCGGAGAAGGAAGCAACGTCTGAAATAGTGTACGCCAGAGACGATCATCAAGACACAAAGGCATGCGTTCATTAGTTTGAATAAGCCACCAGCACCAATAAATACAACCTTAATACTTCCAATATAACTGTAACTTATTTAGTTACGTAACATTAAACAACAAATAACTTGTACTAACCTTATAACTTTGCTAACGTTAGCTAACTTTAGCTATATATGCTAATGAACCAAACTTACATTACCGTTAGCTGAAATTATCACATTAAGCTTTTTATATTTATTTTTCTCGGTTGTTGTGGTAACATTAGTTCGCTACCGACATTAGCATAGCTGGCTTACGTTACGTTCATTAGTTTGAATAAGCTACACAACCTCCACCAATAACACCAAGTTAAACAATACAACCTTAATATTTAGATATAACTGTAACTCATAAAGTTAAGTAACGTAACATTATGTAGCAAATAACTTGTATTAACCTGATGAGTTTGTTAACATTAGCTAACATTAGCTCGCTATGCTAATGTCGTTAGAATGATTACATTAAGCTTTTTGCTTGTTTTTTTCCGTGTCATCATTTCAGCTAACATTGACGTTAGTTTACTAACGACAATAGCGTAGCTAACTAACATTAGCAAACCCAGAAGGTTAGTACAAGTTATTTGCTGCTTAATGTTACATTACCTTACTTTATAAGTTACAGTTCTATCTAAATATTAAGGTTGTTTTATTTACCTTGGTGTTACTGGTGGAGGTCGTGTGGCATGGACGTGATACAATATATTAAATATACGCTCAGTAGGCTACTTTATTTATTAACGATAAGTGTGATAAAACAATATAAAACAGTGGCATGTAAATGTTATTTACTGATAAGGAAGTGCGATAAACACACGTGATTTTCCATCAAGGGTCCTTGTGATGGAGATGAGTCTCATCATCAAAGGCGCCCGAGCCCAGAGCTCTGCAGCGGGACGCTATTGGGAGATTGAGACCTTATCCTCGAGTTTAAAAGAGCAATTTCACACCATGTTTTAGCTTGAACACGCCATGTTTCAGCCCTGTTCTCAGCTGTACAGTACAGCTGTCTATGACCAGGGCATAACGCCCTGTGCTTTGCTCATGCATAACTGCAAACCTTCTGACGGTTGCACTCTCTTCATCTCTCTTCATGTTACAACTCCAAACAAGAGTTACACATGTAACTATGGTTCTATGAATTCTGGATGACACCCCCTACACTGCTGTTTTTATGTATCTGGATAGGGGGAGCGTCCTGTACCAAATTGTTAACTTGTCCTGATTCAGACCAGAGCAGACTACACATTTCAAGATGACATTTTGGCGTTTCGGTGGCGCAGATACGCACAGCCAGGTGAACCGGGTCAGACCTGGTAGCTTCCAATCCAATCCAGGCATTTAATAGCAATCATTTTGTAACATTCAATTGTGACATTCATAATTTTAGTTTTCCTATTCCAATTAACAATTCAGATCCTGGTTGATTTCCTTCCAACTCACTGCTGATATTTTGCCACCTAGCTGAAATTATCACTCTGAATTTGAGTAATAAGTTCATTAAAAGACTCCAGATTTTAAGTAGGACATGCACTATGGAATAATACTGTTTGCAAAATTGCACCTTGAACCTTTTAAAAACCGTGAGGTTGCGTTTTACAAATGTTATAAACCCCTTCTGATTGTCAAATGTGCACCTGATGTGGTATATAAAACGGCAGGCACTGAGACCCACGGAAACAGATAAAAACAGATATGAACAGATCGATAGACAGACCGATAGAAATAGAGCCACTCTCCCAGGACATGGCAGAGGGAGAATCAGCCGAGCGCTTCACATTCCTGCCTGGGCCCTTCTCACCCACCACCACGTCACCCTGTAAAATAGTAAGGCAGCTGTTGGCTTCCATCAGCTCAAAGTGCATCTCTGAACATATCCAGTGCACCACCCGCCCACCCACTCACACACACGCACGGACGCACGGACACACACAAGCACACGCACACACACACGCAGCAGAAGCAGACACGTGTGAATACACTGAGATATGCACAAGCTTGGTTTCCATCCAAATAGTTTTGTGTGGATTTTTTTATGTAAGAGACAAGCAGCCAAATTCAACAAAAGGTCGCTCGCCGTTGCAAAAACTTCTTCATGCTCACTTGAAGCAGAACATAGTTTCTTAATCAACACATGATGCGGCAGATGGGATTGACTAAATAATAAAGGCCCTCGTGATCAGTTCAGTTAAAGTGCACGGTTCAAAATGAGCTTTCTGATTTGCCACAACCTGCAAATGTGCTCTAAATGTTGTCCATCCACGGTAGAAGTAGCCTATCTGATGGTAGGTCAATTGTATGAAAGCACGGCATGCGACCAAGATTGGCGATAATTACTTTTCAATAACGTTCTCCTGGCGGATCATTTAGGAAACAAATTCTCTTCCCAAACTTTTTATTGCAGCATTTCAAAAACTTCCAAATTTGCTGAACAGTTGGATGGAAATGGAGCTCCAGACAGACAAGCACACACACACACACACACACACACACATCGCAGCATTTATAGGCAGCAGAGATGCCAGGCCTCACACTCACTCACATTCACTCCACTCTCCAGGCCTCCTGTTATTTCTAAGCCTGATAGAGAATCCATAGTTGGGGCTCAGGGGCCCATTTCCAGCCAGCGACCGCTTGCTTCAGCTTTCACTGCACTCTAAGTGGAGTCACAAATCATCGCCAGTCCAATCAAGTTGGACTCGGGCACCAAAGACAGTCATTCAGTCCATCCAGAGAGAGAGAGAGGAGGGGGTGGCGGGGGGTGGAGGTGGTGGAGGTTTCATCTTTCTCTCTCTCTGCTTTTTCCCCTCTCTCTCTCTCCTCCATGTGTCGTCCCCCACACCCTCCCACTTCTTCTCCACCTTCACTCGTCTATTTTCAGTCCTCTGTTTTGCCCGTGTCTGCCGTTCTGAGGGGTGCCATTTTTTTTTTTAAAAGGCCCCTTTGGCTGATGGAGAGTTAGCGACTTGGGCGACTAGTTTGGACGAGTCCACTGCAGGGTCAGAAGAGTTGGGGATTAGGGTTAGATGATGGTGATGACATATTGCAATTATTCACATATACTAAAGGGCGGGTCCATTATTTTGGAGTTCCCAGTGGTGTTCCGTATGTATTCAAATCCAAACATTCAAAATGTTATGTTCCCGAGCCGTTCTAAAAACTTTTTCCCACGTGACCAGACATAAGCTTCTGATCCCAGTCTCTTCCACACAGTGAGGAATACAGATCATTAATTAAACACTGGTATCAGATCGGTACTCGGTATCGGCCGATACCCAAAGCCCAGGTATCGCTATCTGAATCGGGACTGGAAAAATTGGATCGGTTCATCCCTACTTTTTACAGCTTGTGTTTTATACAACAAGCCAAGCTTCTACATTATAAGCATATTTCATCAAATTTTAGTGAAAAGCTGACACAATTATAGAGTACGGTCTAGACCTGCTCTATATGAAAAGAGTCATGAGGTAATTTCTGTTTTGATTTGGCGCTATATAAATAAAATTGACTTTTCATTGCTGTTAAACAACAATCAATGAAACTCAACACTCGTATCGATTTTTCACATTGAAAAATGGACAGTGTAAAAACCCTAATTTGCATGTACTTCCCATCATGCACTGCATTAAGATTAATATTCTTCTTTTTGCTAATATGAAGAAAATGACATGACGCAGGCTGTTATGTGTCTCAGAGGAGTCGGATGGTCTTCTCTCTGACCAAACGAATACATACATAAATACATTAGAAAAAAAGAATAGAGCTAAAAAGTTTCGTGCACTTGATTTTGACGTGTTTTACATTATCCACATAAGCCTGTGTCATTTATAAACTAACCACACCAACACAGTTTCGGTTATGACGAGCACATACTTCTCAGAACTAGATAGTTCATAGAAAGTCTTACCTGAGTTCAGATTTGGTCAGGTGAGGAAATGGACAAAAATGATTGCTAGACCTACGTTCAGCAGCATCACTAGAGCCACCAAGATAGAGTTCGGGCCCTGTGAAAACACAAGAAAAGTTTCTTTAGAAAAATACAGTATATACTGTATACATATATATATATATATATATATATATATATATATATATATATATATATGTTGTTTAAAGTGGTAATCTGCAATGTGCCGTGGTGTTTCAAGATTCATGTAACCCAATCTATGGTAATCTGAGGATATGGCTAGTTTTAGGTAATGTTTAGCTTGTCGTCTAAGCAGTGGTTTAGTGTAGGAAGTACGCAGGTCTACGCCGTAGACCTACTTATTTTCCAGTCGGCCACCCACTTCTAAACCCCCTCTGATGCGCATCTTCATTATACATCGTTTGAGGGAACTATGATGTTAGGTAACTGGACGCAACCGTCGCTAATGCTAATATGCTAACGTAGCTCCTCAGAGATTAAAGCTGTTATTTTTCTCATTTTGACAATCACACCGGTGACAACACATTTAGTTAATAAGGCTGTAAGGACTATGGCTGTTGGTAGTTGTTGTTGGTATTGTTTAAATATGCCGAATTGTAATTTTATGGGTCATTGTTGTTCGGACGATTAAGCTAAAACAGCTAATATGTGCTAATGTCAGTTGTCACGTTTTGCCACGGTAAATATTCACTTATCCTGCAGCCTGATGGAGATACCAGTGTCAATAGGTCAAGGCAGAAACAAAACATTCATTTTGGACCCGTCAAAATGTTTTAAATGATTCATTCACAATCATAATCATTTTTTTTAGGAAACGCGACACTCATATTTGGCACCTTTTTACCTTTTTAGACCTTTAACGATTGCCACTTTAATACTCTGTAGATCACCAATAGAGGCCTGCAATTTAATTTATAGAAAATGATTTAAATCAAAATATTTTTCTCAAATCTTTCAGCCCTACTTACAACGATATAATAGCTCTCTTATTTGTACCACACCCAGATTCCACCAAAGCCATGAGAGCACTGCCAACGTCTGGCCTTATCTCATCCGTATACAGTTATACATGTACAACAAGGTACCAACCACCAACGTTAGGCCGTCTACTTCCTGTGTGGCTCAACTGGTACAGCTTGGCAATCACGTGCCATTGGGAGCCCAGAGTACGGACATTCTAATGCTAATCGGAAATGGTGGCATTAACCATTAACATTACCAGGGTTGCGGGATTACAGCAAATTACACATCAATGCACTCAAAACTGCAAATTAGAATCTAAATCAAACATGTAAGGTAACTTGATCCAACTCACCGACTCCTCCTCTACAATTTCAGGAGCTATTTCCATACTAGCTTTCTTGGTTTCTGCGAGGCTCTTTGGTTTCGTTGATTCCAGTTTTTTTGGCTTGGGAGGCTCTGGTGCTTTGGTGCTCTCTGGTGAAGAGCTCGGGGCCGGCAGGGATTTTGGCGCTGGCACCCACATCTTTTTGGCAGGTGGGGGCAAGGTTGCAAAGCTCGACGGATGAAGGTCGTCCTCCACGCCGATTGGTTCCTCGGGTGGCGGACTCTTGACATCTGCCTTGACATAGTAACCGTGGTACTGGGAGTGAATCTGCCCGTTGCTGGGGTAACTGCTGGCTGTCGTGGCTGGAGGAGTCTCCTGTTGCCTCACTTCCTGTCTGAGAGAAACTTTTGATGCTGCCTTTGTTATGCCTGACGAGTAGTAGAAAGGAAAAGAGAAGAGAGAGAGTTAAGCCAAAGAACCAACACATATATCAATTGGGGGGGCGGCTGTGGCTCAGGAGGTAGAGCGTGTTATCCACTAATCACAGGGTTGGCCATTCGATCATCCTCATCTGGTCCGCATGACAAAGTGTCCTTGAGTAACACTGAGTGACACTGAACCCCAACTTGCTCCTGATGGTCAGGCCAGCACGTTGCATGGTAATCCACTTTAATTAATTGGGACCCATCTCAACTAGAGGAGTAACGATACGTTTTTACAACAGTTTCTGTTGTATTTTTCACTTTACTCCCGTGATACTTTGCCCCGCGGAACCGTCTGCTTTCCGGCTGGCTACATGAGGCCGATGCTGCGTGCACACTGATATCATAACGGGAAAAAGAAAGTAATTTTCTCTGAATGAAAACTAATGTGTACGAGGATAGCGCCTGCGGGTGAAGCCTCGTCAGGTGTAGGGATGTCACGGTCACCAGAAATCTAGTAGTCGATACCAATACCAGTGAATTTACACGATTCTCGATACCAAATAGGTACCTCGGTAAAAAAACCAAAAAAAACAATGAATCCCATGTAATTCAACACGCACTCCTTTATTAAAACATTTGAACATTACAAACAACAGAGGCATGTAGCCTTTAGGTAATAAATGAAAAGAAACGTCTATTAACATTGCTAAACAGAACAGAGGCATGTAGCCTTCAAATATTTAAAATAAACAATATTGTCTGGATGTCTGTCTTTGATGTGCTTTGCTAAATTGGAAGAATTTCCTCCTTTGGAAAGAAAAGTAAACGGCACCGTTACTGCACCGCATACTGGTTTTTGCGAATCTATTGTAACGTTGCGTGTGGCTAACTTGTAGAAGAAGGGAGACTGGAAACAGTTCCTCTTTAGCACTCAACAGAGCCGGATTTATTCCCTGCCGCAGCTCACAAACTACCCAGAGTTGGAGGTGTGTCGGAAAATAGTTAACTGGCCGGTCGGTTGCTTAGCGTTTTCGCTCTCGTTCATTGCACGTAGCTTGGCTAACCCTCCAGCTGGCTTCTTTCACGTCTCCGTGTTGTTGTATTTTTCCGTGCTGTTACGGTGTTCTTCTTCTTCCTTCATTTCACGGCAGATGAGAACACTTGTAAGCGTATACTGCCCCCATTAGAGCCGGAAGAATCGCATCTCCAGTACCTCCGCTCCGGTACCAAATGACCATTACAGGCATCGGTACCGAAGAAAACGTGTACCGTCACATTTTTTGAATTTTGGTACCTAGTTGGTACCGAAGTATCGGTTCTCGTGACATCCCTAGTCAGGTGGATTGATGAACACCACCTCGTCACGTAACACTCCCAAAGTGAAATTCTGCTGACTGGCTCCTCTGCATCGCAGCGTCGGCACCTCATGCAGACCGGTGCCGGTCTCCCTCCACGCCGCTACCGGTTGAGAGTGAGCGAGGAATACCGGCAAAGGAGTGCCGTTCGTCTGCATGCACACTTGCGCTGCAAGCTGGTGCATGTCGATGACGTTATACACAGGGAGAGTGAACCGGAGTAACGTTTTACATTTTTTTACGAATAAAAGTGCTAAAAAAATAAATAAAAATACATCCATGTAACGTTTGTGGTGCCTAAATACAAATTCTTGGTATCGTTACAATTGATTATTTACCTTGTAAATCGATTTTAGATCGGTATACGCCCCCGTGAAGGACAACTTGCCGAGTACCTATCGATGTAGTTGGATCGTGAGAAAATAAATCGATACATTGATGTAGTAGATGCACCCCTAATTGCAACCAAGGAACACCAGCTGGTAATCATATCTCACTGTGCTCCATTTGAACACTTTCTATGCTTCATTGTAGAATGCAAACCAGAGCAACCAGACATTTCACTTCATAATATCCACACTAACAGAGTGACAGTGAGCAAAGTTAAACTAAAATCATTGCTGCTGCTTCATATAACTGAACGTACTCTAAATACAAATATTGTATTCTATTCTAATTTAAATATATGTTCTATGTGTGTGTAGTGTGAAGAGGCTACACCTTACATTTCACTGAGCAACCCTGAGTTGTAAAATGACAAAATAAATGAACCTTGTGACCTTGACAACTGTGATGAAGGGTGTTTCATGAGGAAGACTTGTTGGTCAGATTAAAACGTGGTTTACCTGCTGTCAAAGACTCAGCTGTTGGGGTTGCGTTCTCTTTCCCAGCAGGCTTTGCTGGAGCAATGGCGGCAGGAGTTTTACTGCTAAAAAAGCTCTTTTTAACAACAGCAACGGGTGAAGAAGTGGGGCTGGGAACTGGGCTCGGAGACGGAGACGGGTCGGGCGTCGTGCCTTTCCGGTAGAAATGAGGGCTCCCTGATGGAGATTTCTCCTTTTTCTCCTCCACAACCTCCTTCACTTCCACTGGCTCGTTGTACTTCTGCCGTACGTAGTCAGGGCCTGAAATATCAAGAGTTAAGAAAATGATATTTATCAGGGAAATATCCCAGCATCGAAGGATAATTCTGCTTTATTACAACATGGGTGTTATTTCTGTAGTCCATCACTTATGATACCATTGTACTCATCAAAGTAATAGCTGAGATCCGGGAGCAAGGCAACATTACCTGTGTTTCCATTAAATTGTCAAGCGAATCTGAAGCAAACTTTTGAAATTTCACAAAAAAAAAAAGAATTAATGAATTATGAATTAGCTGCATTTCCATTAACTTGTTTGGAGCGAATAAACTCGGCTACAGCGTAGTTTGGTCAGAAGTTGGCGCTATAGGCTACACATGGCTGTAATCTGCAGAAACAAAACCAGTACACACCATGCTTTCTGTCATGTCAAAGGACAAAATAAAAGATTGTTTAGTGTCTTTAGCGTTTAATTCACTTTATGCTTTTCTACTGTGCTGCGTGCTGCTGTTACAGTACCTGGCTGATGGAAGTTCGGGGACAGCTCTCTGGCCACGGCTCTGGCGATATCAGAATCCTGACTGGCTGACTGTGCAGCCTGGTCTGCAGCCTCTCCTTTGGCCCGCGCATGGGACGTCCTGCAAAAAGACACAAACGTGATACACTCAGACTCAGAGTGAGTTCAGCATCCAGCAAGTAACTAACATACTCACACAGCGAAGTTGCCCCCATTTTGCTACGTATGGTTAATTTGGAAGTGTCTGAGCAGAGATTTATGAAACTGAATGAGATTATAAGCCTCACCATAGTGAAGTATAGTACAGTGACTTAGAGCCCCGTGTTAGATGATTGACTAGTATTACCATCTAGGGCTGTCAAAATTAACGTGATAACGCAAATTCGTTTTAACGCCACTTTAACGCATTAACACAATTTGCATTTTTAGGTTGTAGCGGGCTCAGTTTTAAAGCTATAAATTCTGTGTAAATACTGGTATCATATGATGAAACTAGAAAATCTAAGGAATCCATCAGATTGTCGTGAAGGAGGTTGAATAACGCTCCAAACTTACACTAAATTTTGCCGAAGAAAAACTGTCATGACCATTTTCAAAGGGGACCCGTTGACCTCTGACCTCCAGATATGTGAATGGGTTCTATGGGTACCTACGAGTCTCCTCTTTACAGTAGGGCTGACCAATAAATTGTATTTTCATCGTCAGCGCGATATGAACATGTGTGATAAACACATCGCAAAAGGCTGTCTGAAATGAGATGAATAAAGAAAAATCATTTTATTTAGGGATGGTCACAGAAACCCGTTAGTAAACGGGCTCCGGGGCTAAAGACTGTAGTGTTTATTATCACACTTCCTGCTCTGTGTCAGAGCTCTCCACACACACAAACACACACAGTGAAGTCAGTGAACAGCTGATCAGAGAGGCCGCGGTGGAGATGAGCTGATGACGACTACGCGCATTACTGTCAGTAAGTCCAATAAAACTTTGCAAGTGTAAAGCCAAGCTACGTTATCATTGCACCTGTTCAACAAGGATCAACATGATGAAACTGTTAACATGGAGGAAAGCAATCTGCTCTGTGCAGACCTCCATGTTATTCATTTATTATCTTCATAAAGTATAGGAGCAACGTAACCCTCGGCTACACAAGTTAAAATAAAAGCTGCAGTAGGTTATGTAGTCTAACTGTTTAGGTTAGTTTGTCATGTTTCTTACTGGTAAATTCATCAGCTGGCTGAGACGAAGGACAGAGGGAGGAGGACAGAGGACAAGAGGTCAGAGGACAGGAGGAAGGACGTCTGTGTTCTTCAGTCTTTATCATCTTCACTCAGTAATATGATTTATTTTATTAACATTTTAGATTGTTTCCCGTGAGATATTAGTGAGTTTATATGGTGACTGTTGCTGTTGTAAACTTTACTGTTGCTGCTCTAGAAACAACATTTAGCCTTGTTATATTTAAAATATTCAATTCTAATCCAGTTCTGAATTTAAAAACAACCAGGCAGACATACGTATAGCTAATATGCACACTTCAATATTTGTTTATTTATCGCAGGTCATATCGCAATCGAACAATTTTATCACACATCGCAGATTTTCCTCATGTCGCGCAGGCTTAATGTTAATAACAGTATTAAATTAATGACAAATCTCCCTTTAAGGTACATTTTGAACAGATGAAAAAATGTGTGATTAATTTGCAATTAATCACACATTTTATTTTTATTTATTTTATAATTTACTTTCAAATGAATTTGTACAAAAAAAGAAACACCATAATGTAATATTTAATATTATTCACATTATTATTAACAGTAAAACCTTCATCATTAAAACAGAGGGTGGGTCATTTTCTTATTTTTCAGCTGAATGTTATTGTTTATTTGGTTTCTAGTTGTTTTTTAATGACTAAAAACTACCACTGTGACTGGCTGGCAGTGTTCAGCGAGCGCCGCGCTATGCCCACGCTTTGCTCAAAACGCCTTGCTCAAAACGCCTTCATGGCATTGCGCAAGCCAATTGGAAATAATGGGTTTCAGAGAAAAGGGGCTTAAAGGGCCGGCGCTGATGTGGTGCAGCGTAACCCACCACGATCATGGTTCACAATCAAAGTTTTTGAAGCGGGTGTGGGCTGGGTTGGGCTTTTAACACCCATACTTTCAACAATCCTTGAACTGCTTCTCCCAAAAAGGGTTCTTTGGGTGAAAATGGTTCTTTGTGGAACCCTTAGTCTTACAAAGAACCCTTGAACCTCAGCCCTTCATTTGCAACCCTTATTTCTAAGAGTGACACACAACTCATCTTTCAGTACTACGTTATTATTATTGTCCGTGGTACTATTTATACACTATTATAATAATAATAATCAATTAGAAATCAACCTCGAGCCACAACAGAAACCAAACCAGGAAGCTCCAGTCCAAAGGTCAGCCGTGTCATCAACAGAGTTCTTGACCTGACCACGGAGGATACCAGATAAAGCACACTGCTGACGGACTGGGGAAGGGGTAGGGGGGTGGGGGTGCTGTCAGCTGTTGATAAGCGTCGTCCTCCTTGGCCTTATTTAGACAAGCACTACTTCTGACGCACACACGCGCACACGTACACACACACAGGTAACACATGCACTTGTGCACAAACTGGCAATCTGGCCAAGAATATGCCTACTTGCTTCTCTCCCTTTCCCTCCAGCCCACACACCTACTCTCTTGACCTCCCTATGTCTCTTTTTTCTCTCTTTATTCCCACCCTCTCTCTCTCTCTCTCTCTCTCTCTCTCTCTCTCTCTCCCTCCTCTCTCTCAATTCAACTAGTGCAGTGCTTGTTGGAACATCCCAGCCATGAAAGCTAGCTCCGGTCCTTCTCCTTTAAACTACAGACTCAACATCCTGACCAGCCCCGTCTACTAAAAACTCACGTTCCCATACCACTAAACTGCATTGTGAATTACATTTCAATTGAAAAGTATGTTGTCGCGGATTACGTTTGTTTTAGACGTATCATAAATCAATTTGTAATGATAATCAGCGGAAGTGTGCGTAGGGAGGAGGTCAGAGAGGATGGATGGCTCCAACAAACACAGGACTTTCATCCAGGAGACCGCTGTTTGTGTCCCATGTGTAACTAAAAGTCAGTGTTCACTTTTTAGCATGTTTTACTAAACCTAACCAAATAGTTTTGTTGCGTTTTTTTTGTTTCAATTAACAACGTTAACCACGTGTTTAAAACTGTTTAAAACTGTGACCGTAATCTGAGAGAAAAGCGCCCCTCGAAACGTAACTGAGAGGCTGGAGTCAGCTGGTGAAATGCAATGTAAAACTACCAAGAAAAAAAAGTCTGATTCACTGAACTCAAACCCACTACCACCTACTGTACTACTCCGGGCTGTGTTCACTTTGTCATACAAGAGAGGTGGAGACACAATATCACTTCCTACTGTACTGTGAGAAATATAAGGATGTGAGAGAGAGGGATAGAGACAGACAGAGAGGGTGATGGGGGGTGGTAGGATTCTCTACTAACAGTGACAAACAGAGTGACAGCTGACTCATATGAACCAGTCCGGCGTGGGTTGAATGTGCATCGGCAGGGTTCGCATTATATTACATCTGGTGTATGAAATGTCTGTATCCTCATTGTGCTGCATTTGTATTTGTACATCTCTCACCCAAGTAAAAACTAGGGCTGATCGCTATTAATCGCAAATTAATCACATTTGTTTCATCTTTTATTGGAGATTTGTCAAGTATTTAATACTCTTATCAACATGGGAGTGAGCAAATATGCTGCTTTATGTAAATGTATGTATATATGTATTATTGTAAATCAATGAACAACACAAAACAATAACAGATATTGTCCAGAAACCCTCACAGGTACTGCATTTAGCATAGAAAATATGCTCCAATCATAACATGTCAAACTGCAGCCCAACAGGCAACAACAGCTGTCAGTGTGTCAGTGTGCTGACTTGACTATGTCTTGCCCCAAACTGCATGTGATTATCATAAAGTGGGCATGTCTGTAAAGGGGAGACTCGTGGGTATCCATAGAACCCATTTTCATTCACACATCTGGAGGTCAGAGGTCAAGGAACCCCTTTGAAAATGTCCGTGACAGTTTTTCCTCGCCAATTTAGCGTACATTTGGAGCGTTATTTAACCTCCTTCATGACAAGTATGACATGGTTGGTACTAGGGATGTGCATTCCAAGCAAAAATACTATTTAAAAATCACTGGGAATTAGTCGATTATTATTCAAATAATCTGCGTTTTTTTTTTCAACCATATTGTTGGAACAGTGGAGGAGGCCGGTGGAAAGACAGACCGAGACTGTTTTGGTGAGTTTTATTTTGTTTCTGTCGGGTTTGAATGACGATATGCTCTGCTTCTGGAACAGCTGATCTACCTGCTGAAACTACTAGTGGTGCGGGGGTCTGCCCGGGGAGGGTGGTCCGGTGCCAACGGGCCTGGCCAGCCATTCAGAACATTAAACCAAGTGCGGCGCGGCGGCCTTGCCGTGCGCCTTCGGGTACCCAACTCTCCTTCCTCCTTTGGAAGGAGCACGGGGGTTTGTGCAAGCGGCACACACACCTCCCTGCGCTGACAGAAAAGAGCTGAACTGAACGTGCCAGACACGTTTTACCGGTAGTAACGGTACTACCAGGCAGCGCCTGCAACGATTAATACAAGGGAAATATATATTTTTTAAGATGGGACTAATAGTTGCATAAACTTTTTTTATAATTTAACGACTATTCGAAAATTCTATGATACCAGTATCTTCACTCTAGCTTTAAAACTGAGCCGCTACAACATGAAAATCACAAGTTGTGTTAATGTGTTAAAGAAATTAGTGGTGTTAAAACAAAACATGTTATCGCTTTAACTTTAAAGCATTATATTGCATTTATAATTAGTACTAAGTTCTTTCAAGGCATATTATTACATTACTTTAAATTCTATAGTTATGTTTACAATGATATATTGTATTAGGGGGGACTAGCACATTTTCTGGCCTGCTACAGCCACATAAGCTTTTGGAACCATTGATGTAGTCCATCAAAACTATGAGGAACATAATGACAGCTAAATCAGCGGTCTTCAGAGTCTACATGGAGCAGTATGCAGATGTGTTTATCTACTGAAGCTGCTACAGTAGCATGAGCTCTCTGTCACATCCACCTACTGACAGCAAAGTGCAGGCTAATGCCTTATAATACACAACAACTTAACAATGGCCACTCCCAAAGTTAGGAAGCAAATCTGTATGTTGTACTAAAGCGGCAGTAGGCAGAATGTTTTTGGGCAAAAAAAAAATCCCATAATAACCTTTCAGCATATTGTAATTCAAGTGTTCTGAGGGAAAACTAGACTTCTGCACCTCCTCATGGCTCTGTTTTCAGGCTTTAGAAAATCTAGCCTTTGACCAATCACAGGTCATTTCAGAGAGAGAACATTCCTATTGGCTGTTCAGTCAATGGAGGCAGCTGTCAATCACTCATGAACTCTGATCATACGGGCAAACTAGGCTGAATATTCTGTTACTGTAATGCCTATTTCTCTCCTCAAATGTAAAGCAAGTAACAAAATATTTCTATTTATATTTGATCAGGGCTGCCTCGGCAGATAAGGCAAATAATGGCCCAAAAGAAGGGGGTGAAAGTTGACGGCTTTCTGAGATGATCTTTACCTGGAGATGGCAATCTCTACTTTGGTTCTGGCGATAGCTGCTGCTCTCACTGCTCCCTCGATGGCTCGATCTGCCTTCTGTTTGGTCTTGGTGTTCTTCAGCGGGATCAGCTGCTTCCTGATGCCGCGGGCCAGCACGTTGTTCTTGTACTTCCCTTCTTCCTTCCTTCCGTCGGGAAAGATGGTGCAGCCGTAGCCGTGGCGCTTATTGTTCAACCACTCGCCTTCGTACTTCATGCCGTTGGAGCGCTCGGAGACGCCGAAGCCGCTGCGCTTGTCGTTCTTCCACTCGCCCATGTAGGACTCGGTGGTGGTGGCGTCCACGTTGTCCTCCAGAGGCAGGTAGTCGTCGACGGGGTCTCCGTCTCCGAAGCTGATGGTGGAATTGGCGTCGCTCGAGCTGATGCGGCTCATGTTGGTGTCGCTGTGAGCCGAGCTGCGCTTGCTGGAAATCGATGAGCGCGAGTCCGATTTGCGCAGTCGCTGAAGGCTCCCGAAGAGGGAGCCACGGCGAAAAAGACCCTTCTTCTTCTCTGAACCTTCTCCGTCCGAGTGGAAGTTGAGTACGAAGCCGCCGCGTGTGCCGGCGGGGCTGTCGGACAGGCTGTCACGCAGGACTGTACCGTTACTCTGCTCACTGCGGAGGGAAGACAACGAGGTTCGTAGAGGTGAGCGGATGACTGATGCCATTCCGTATGGAACGCTTTGACGCACGCCGTAGCCATGACGCATCCCACCGGTCCACTGGCCCTGGTATGTACCTACAGCAAGAGAAGAGCAGAGGGAGGGAGAGACACGGCAGACAGTGAGTGGACTGATAGGTATAGATTTCAGAAGTCATTGAACAGAAGCAGTAACTGTGAGGGCTGCATCAATATTGATGAAGGCATTGATTAGAAGCCGTAGATTTACATTAACGTCAAAAATAGCGCGTTTGCGATTTGACGTGCGTCTGAGCGTCCGCCATATTGGAGAGGATAAGAGCCGCTAGTAACCAAATACAATGTATTAAGAGATGCAGATTACTCTCTAAATCGACTGTAACTTGCTTAATTCTGAACCGATTTTCATGACATTTGTTTTTTTTATAAACGTGAGAATTTGAACATGATGCCGGTTACACCAAAACATTAACCATCTGAATAGACACAACTTCCTCTGGGACATGCAGGCTCCGATCTAATAAGCAACATCAAGTGGAAATGATTTACAACTTAAGATTTTGTGATTTTCTCCAAAATTGTAGATTTCTATATCTATTGTTATATGATATTATTATATAATATTATAGTATTGTATTGTAGTACTATATTACTTGTACTATATTATATTATATTATATTATATTATATTATATTACTTGAATAAAAGGTTGGATGATTAATGGTAAACAGTAAGTTGTGGTTATTATTTATTGGTAAATTAACCAAAGGATTAATCAACTAATCAGAAAATAATCTATAGATTAATCGATAAAAATGATTATTGGATTAATCGACTAATTGTAAAAAACAAAAAAAAACAATAATCTATAAAAATATAATCTGTCATTGCAACTTTACATGGAATACAAGAATGCATGCTGTATGGTTTGTGTTCTCTGACTCAACAGAAAATAAATCAGCAACTACTTCGATAATCAATAAATCATTTGTCATTTTTAAGCAAAAAAATGTATCTTGTTTAAGCTATCAAAT
>CAKAOH010022864.1:0-17151 GCA_916701665.1 Sebastiscus tertius | reverse complement strand
GGGGGGGGGGGCACGCTAACATAATCTTCGATTCATTGCTGTCTCACAGCTTGGATATAAATGTGTGGACTGATGGTTTTTATATTTGGCAGCATGTGTAATGTGTATAGATTAGTGGTAAAGGGTCTGCAGGTGACTGCCAAAGTACAGGCCTAAAGGCTCTGGCAAGGCACTGATCTGTGTCTGGAGTTGTTAGCAGTTGGCTCTTTAGGAGGCAGCCAAGTTATTTGTATCCTTAGTTGGACCTGTGACACATGGTAGTGAAGAACTATCCCTCGGGGCTCTGCATCATTTATGTTTTATGTTCAAGAAGACATTATTATGTGAACAAGTAGTTAAAGTGTTAAAGTGTGCATGTGTGTCTTCCTTACATTCCACTGAGAGCTTGACAGGGTACGCCCACGGCCGCTCCTGCGTCTTCTGGTCGACCATGCAGGTCACCTCCCTGCCGTTGTCCGCCGGCGTGGGAACCAGCCGATACTCGCTGCGTACCGTCACCGTGCCGTCCGGCCCGTTTGTGGTGCTGGTCGAGTGGTTGCCCCCGACCGACGCCAGCCACTTGATGTTGGCTGCCGGTTTGCCATCCGCCGCCTCGCACCGGGCCACCACTACCGACTTGGAGCCGGCCTGGACGGTCACAACGTTGGCCGAGTTCTTAGGCTTGGCTAAGGGGCAGAGAACGAGAGGGAGACAGGTGGAGAAAAGAGAGAAAGACAGAAACGGAGGGGAAAAAAAGAGAAATGGCAGCAGAAGGAGAGAGAAGATAAAGGGTGGTGAAAAGAAAGAGACATCAGATGTGAAGCAGAAGAGGAGAAGAGGGAGAGAACAGAAGAGGAGGAGGTTCAGTCAGTTTGTTGTGCATGTAGTGTACACTGTGGCATCCTACTGCGGTTGTAATGAAACTGTGAGGGGGGTAGGCCCTCTGGTGTGATCCGAGGCCACTCAACAACACACAGACAGAAAGAGAAAGTACAGCTAGATCCTGAAAGCGGGGGGGTAGGCAGAATGGTTTTGGCATCATTGGGCAAAAATACCATCACACCCTTTCAGCATATTGTAATTCTGAGAAAAAACTAGACTTCTGCACCTCCTCTTGGCTCTGTTTTCAGTCTTTAGAAAATCTAGCCCGCGAGGGGAGACTTTGGCCAATCACAGGTCATTTTAGAGAGAAAGAGAGGATTCCTATTGGCTGTTGATTCAACTGAAGCAGCTGTCAATCACTTGTGAACTCCGATCCAACGGTCAAACGAGTCAGCGCTGATCAAATATGAATCAATATTCTGTTACTGTAATGCCTATTTCTTTCCTCGAATGTTTTCAGACACATCTTGTAGTGTACTGTTTAGCTGTAAAATGAGAAAGTGTGCTCCGGCTGGTGGGCGGTGCTTGGTATTTCCTCAACAGATCTCAACATGGCGGCCGGGTCACAAATGTTCTCATCTTACAGCTAAACAGTACACTACGACATGTTTCTGAAAACATTTTATGCAAGAAATAGGCATCACAGTAACCGAATATTGATTCATATTTGATCAGCGCTGCCTAGTTTGACTGTTTGATCGGAGTTTGCGAGTGATTGACAGCTGCTCGGAGACGGCAAGGCTCCAGCTCGGCTCTGATTGGTTGTTTTTCCTCCGGTCTGTGAAATCTTGCAGATGCCGTTAGGAGCACCGGAGGACACCGGAGGCACATGATTTTTTTCCTGTCTCATGTACTACTGTCAGGATATAGTGACCGTTTTATAAATCATATTTGCTCCAATGTTACCTACTTCAGCTTTATAAAATCTTGCAGTATCTACATTTAGATATAGAGAATTAGGATTTTTTAATCCAGTTAATATACAGCACGTTTTTTTTATTTAATGACAGCTAGTATGCTCTTAGCATAATCCACAACAAAGCTCATCCCTTACAAACTTGTGAAACTCTTGCAAACTAAAACTTAATAGTAAGAAAAACAGCCGTTGTGTTTGGCCCACTGAACCAATATAGGTTTGAACTTCTTCATCACAGATTTCTTTGCAGGTGGTCTCCCCAATTGAAGTGATGCATCAAACATACCAACAGTTGCAGCAGGAGGCTCTCACATCACAACAGTGATATGCAAAAACACTGCTTTCCCTTCGCCCATCACATTAGCTTCGGTAAATCAAACTGGATTTGTTCCATAAAGTGCCAATGTTCCATGAAAATGTCCTTCCTTTCCTAAAGGGAAAAAAACACACTCCTGACACACTATCAATCAATCTGTAAATGCCAGTGAATTCCATTATTTCGTGATGTCAAGTGTTTCAGTTTACTTTTTCTGTTATATCCGCTTTTCTTAAACACGTGTCATGTTGTAACGCAGAATGTGATTTAGTAAATGTTCCCTGAATGCCTTTCAATCTGTTGCATTTGGTTGTATGTGTATAGAAATGAACATGATGGAATTGAAAGACTTTATTTATCAGGAAAAAGTCTGGCAATTATTGAAAACACATTTTTTCTTTTTGCCAGTGCATGGCCTGCTGGTTCATTGAGGGAGCTCTCAGTGGAGACGTTGGTTTGTCTGTGTGTTCCCTGGTGGAAGAACTCATCGCTCTTTGATTCTAAGAGGCTGACACCAAAGTTTGTATTTCTATTCATCAGGGTTGTCAAAGTTAACGCAATAATAACGTGCTGACACAAAATCTTTTTAACGCCACTAATTTCTTTAATGCATTAACTTAACTTGTGATTTAGGTTGCAACTGGCTCAAAAAGGTTTTAGAGCTAGATTGAAGATACTGGTATCATAAACTAGAAAACCTAATGAGTCCATCGGTACCAACCACGTCATACTAGCTTGTTGGGAAGGAGGCTAAATAATGCTCCAAACTTATGCTAAATACCTCCAAATGTGTGAATGTAAATGGGTTCTCTGGGTACCCACGAGTCTCCCCTTTACAGACATGCCCACTTTATGATAATCACATGCAGTTTGGGGCAAGTCATAGTCAAGTCAGCACACTGACACACTGACAGCTGTTGTTGCCTGTTGGGCTGCAGTTTGCCATGTTATGATGGGAGCATATTGTTTTATGCTAAATGCAGTACCTGTGAGGGTTTCTGGACAATATCTGTCATTGATTTGTTGTTAATTGATTTACAATAATAAATATATACATACATTTGCATAAAGCAGCGTATTTGCCCACTCCCATGTTTATAAGAGTATTAAATACTGTATATGAAATAACTCCCTTTAGGGTACATTTTGAAAAGATAAAAAATGTGATTAATTTGAGATTAATCGATATTAACTTTGGACAATCATGCAAATAATCGTGATTTGATATTTGAATAGATTAACATCCCTATTTCTGATTATTGTTTTTTCATCATTATTTCTTCATGTCTATGTGTATTTGTGGATAGTCGATGATTGTGTCTGCATTTATCATATTATATCAAATCCAAATCCAGGTAGCATTAAAAACAACTCAAAAGTCTCACATATTGTGTTTCTGAAACCGGAATATATCACAGGACAGGAGATGAAACAAAGAGCACGAATAGAAATGGAGAGCTGAGACAAAGCGAGACGAGAGAGGTGAGAGTTCAGACATGATGGAGATAGAAAAGACAACAGCAAAAGAGAGAGGAGAGGAGGCACATACAGAGAGGACAGATGAGTTGAAAGAGACACAAACAGAGAGAGAGATTGACCATGCAGAAAGGAGATGAGAGTAAAGCAGAGTGGCAGAAAGGGATTTGGAATGATCGGCGGGCTTTAACAAGTCAGGACTATTCATCCCTGATGCGTTTCGTGACATTGCATCCAATTGGCGCTGCTGCTATTTCTCACTTCCCTGATATCGGACAGATCAACTACTTATACTACGTTTCCATCTTCAGTCTGACATTTCCTCCGCTCTGAATCTAACGTCATTTTAAACTTAAACTTTATTAGAATTGTCACATAGTGTACATTCAGATACAAACATGAAATTTGACCTTTACATTTAACGCATCGTAAGCATTTTAGGAACTGTGGGCTGCTGTGAAGCGCCCTGGGAGCAACTCGGGGTTCAATGACTGGCTCAAGGACAGTAGGAGCCGGGGATTAGGGATCGACCGATTATTGTCCTGGCCGATTATCGGATCCGATATTCAGCATTTTTACGATTGTCAGAATCATTATTTTTTCTAACCGATTGCCGATAAAATAAATTAATTTTGGCTTTGATGCAGCCTCATCTCTCTGTCAGTGCCCACCACCGTGCAGTCTTGCTCAATGTCCCGCCCACAGCACTATCTGATTGGTTACACGTTATGAGCAAAAGCCTATCATTTACAGACCAGGGGTCTCATTTACAACCGTTGCGTACGCACAAAACGGGGCTTGAAATGTGCGTACGCCACTTTCCATGCAAAAGTTGTGATCTATAAAAACAAAATTGACAGGAGAATGTGCTCTCATTTAGGGAAACTTTCACCCGTGCATACGCACATTATGGAGACGGGAAACTGCCGACGCAGATGATGAGGTGGTGATTTGAAGCCAGACTGTAGAAATTAAATGTGACAGGCATCATTATACGTATAATGAAGAGAAGGTGCAGGATATTGTTGTTAGTGATTTTAAACTTAATTCATAAATTCAACTTCTAATCTTAAGAGATCATTGAGGATATGCCCTCATTTCTAATGATGTCCCTTGGTCATCATGGTTTTAAATTGACCTATTGGTACAGTTGTGTTATAATATAAGTAACATGTAATGTGGTAGATAATGGCACGTGAAGGGCTTTATAAATAAAGAGAATCCAGTACATGTCACATCTTGTTTTTAGAGATGCTCAGTGTAATGAAATTTAGTTTTTTCAACCGAAAAACTACTGTTTGATGTCACACTACCAGACGAAGCAGTGAACTCGGTGGAGTGGGCGGATTCAAAGGTCTGGACCCAGGCATCAGTCTGAGGCATTCTGAGTACAGAGTAATTAGAAGGCAAGCAGGAAGCTATGCTAACAGAGCTGAATAAACACTGCATCCCGCTGCACATCCGCCCTCACCGCCCTCTTTGGTACTATCAATAGGCTGACTGCCAGAGAATGACACGGAGACAGGAAAAACGCATTAAAGTAATGTTTCTAAACACCGTTAACTGCATGAGGTGTGTTTGGTTTATGAAACCAGGCACTTAGAAAAGCTTAAGAAGTGAACACGTTTCTATTAGTCATATTCACCACATGCTTTCATTTTAAGAATTTAAATTGCATTTTGCTGAATGTTACACCAAGGACTGTGGTTTTTTATAACAGTATTGAGTAATGATTTTTTCTAAGTATTGAATTTATAAACTTTCCTGAACTCCCCCTCACATTTGCTCGCCTTCCTTGAGAGAGAAATTAGCTGTGAAACGCTGTCCCAGTAGCTGGACCCTTCAGCAAGGCAGATGCTTGCCCCTAACTTGAACCTGAGACTTCTCGAAGACTTTCTCTTTGCCTTGGCAAGCAGTTGCAGATCAAGGCCTGTGACTGGAAGATTGCCAGTTTGAATCACAAACAAGTTGGGCATATCTGCCAAGCGTGAAGATTTGTAAGTGAGTGTGAAGCCGGCTGTTGCTGAATTAAGGTGCCGTTCACACAGGACAGCTGACATCTGTCACAGTCACAGAGTTTGTGTTGAAACCATCCAGACACCCACGAAGCTAATTAGTGAAGCCCAGTACTGACCCACATTATTACTTACATTTAGCCCACATTCTGCCGTGAAATAACAGTGATGAAGCCATTGCAATCTGGCTGCAAGGACACCAACTTAACCTTGATAATGCGCAGAAGTGGGCCAGACCCCAGCCACACTGGAGCCTTTTGAAGATCCAGCTTCTAAACCAGATTATAAGTGCTTTGTTGCACTTGGCCCACGCACAGTTAGAGTGGTTAGAGACGAGCCATTTTTGAACCAATACCCCCTTTTACCATTAGCATAACTGACACATTTATTTCTTCAAATCAACCAAAGTTGACCCAGAATCACCTCCCATCTGGGCTGTGTTGCAGTGTTAAAACGTTTGAAGCAATTTGTACAGATACCAGAGGCTGCTGAAGGCAGCTTGGCTGGATGGCAATGTCACTGGGTTGGTCCACCACTGATAGGTCCAGATTAAAAACATCTCCACCACTAATGGATGGATTGCCATTGAGTTGAGTTACATTTAGGGATGCACCGATACCACTTTTTTTCAGACCGAGTACAAGCACTTACATTTGGGTACTCGCCAATACCGAGTACCGATACGAGTACTTCTCTGTGCCAAAAGACCCTCGTTAACAGCCAGCTGGAGGGTGTGAGCGACACACGGCAGGCTGGGGAGTCCAGTATACAAGGCGGTGCGCCACGACCAGCTCTAAGTCGGCTTGGAAAGGCTCGGGGCGAAGGTGGCTCGCGGCTGCAGCTTTACGGCGCTCCCTGCTCCCGGTGCGACTGTCGACCGTGCCACGGCCCACGTAAAAGGCGCCAGGGGTCTGTGGTGATGTCGGCAACTCACTCGACCTGTCTTGAAGCACGGACCAAGGAGTCTAACGCACGCACGAGTCAGAGGGTGCAAGCAAAACCCTGTGGCGCAATGAAAATGAGGGCTGGCTGAGGTGGGATCTCGGCCCCACGGGGTCGGGCGGACCACCGGCCCATCTCAACCGCACCGTCGGGGAGGTGGAGCGTGAGGACCCGAAAAAGGTTAATATCAGGCTGCTGTAAAGTGGTATCGGTGCCGTTGTATCGGAGCCGTTTTGCGATCCCTAGTTACATTCATGGTTAATGGTACTCATTTGGTGATCAACTGACTTTTCCTCAGTTTGTTTTTTCTAGTGAAATGTCTAGGGTTCTATTAGATGGATTAAAAATCAGTAAGAGGATCCGTTCACTGCAGAGGTAGCTCCCGGCAATTTTAATGAAACGTGAAACTTTTCGATCTCCGTCAGGCATCGTCAAGTCACCATCACGAAGCAGAACAGGCAACATAACAGGCAAACCGCCTCGTATCGACAGCATGTTACCGTTGTCATTCTGAGCATGTTTGCGTGTTTTCTTTAACATTTAGCTCAAAGCTCCGCTGTGCCTAATTACAGCCTCACAGAGCCGCTAGCATGGCCCGTAGCTGCTAATCTTAGTATTTGATGGATCAAAGTCTACCTTCTGAGTGATCTTTGACATGCTGCTTACTGATATTTCCATACACCACCCCTGTATATCAATGTTATCCATCAACACATCTCCCTTTGGTTTGAATTTGGCCCAAAGAAGCTTTCCCAGACATTAGAAAGGGTCAATAAAAGAGCCTGAGCACTCTCTGAAGACTTAACCTTTAGAGCTGCAGAGCTTTGTTACCATATCCCAAATCCCCAAAAAGTAAAAAATGGAAAAAAACTAAATCCTCCACATTACCGACATCAGCTGCAATATGCCACCAGTGATCAGCTAGGTTATTAATATGAAGTTGAATTACCAATGTCTGGTAACACTGAAACTGAGCCTGCAGAGCAGCAGACAGATTTGGATTGAGCAGCACTGGCTGGTGGCACATATCAATGTTTCCTCCCTCTCTCCCTCCCTAACATGGATTTATTCACTGCTGTATCCTGATGAAGGCAGCCAAGTGATGTATTTTTTATTTTTTTTATTTTCTACTTTGCTGCATACATTAGCCAAAAATCAATAAAGGCTTCTGGATCTTGTTAAATTTTTGGGATTCATGTCTCACCAGCTGCCCAGGTTTGTAAACATCTTCTCTCAGCTTGACACGCTGCTGCTGAATATTTCCAGACATTGTCGGGAAAAAAAAAAAAAACATCTGTTTTGGCTCTCTACGTCTCCTCAACTGTTAACTGTACATGAATATTCAAGAAAACACAGGAATAGTTCATGCTGTAATTATTCTGCTGTGTGTGTTGTTTTGACAAGTCCTTATTGGCCGCTAGAAAATGTTGACAAAATGCATTAATTTAAGTTTTAGCCTAATTTAGCTAATTTAAGCTTGAGGGCAGGAGCTAAATGCCTAAACTGTAAAAAAAGAAGACATTAATGATAATTCCCAATGTCACTTTTGTTATGCAGAACCTAGAAGCTGGAAGCAGATCGTTTTGACTTCTAAACCCAGCTCAGACTCGCCTCTGAACACAGAAACAAAAAGCACCTTGAGGCCTCGCGTTTCAAGCCCCTTTGTGCTGCTGCATTTAACTGCATTGTGACTGATTCAGTGCTCCTACTTGAAGGCAAATGTAAACTCAGAGGCATTTTTATTTTTGTACCTTTCTCTGTCTGTTATCAACAACTCAACAATATAAAGAGTGGTGGATGCTGTTCCAATTCACCGAGGTTGGTACAGTTTGTATCTGCTGACTGATGCAGTTTCAGTGAATGGATTCATACCTGAGTTTGTTTAGGATATCTCTCCAGAACCATAAACGGTCCTCCTTAAAGCAGCAGTGGGCAGACATGGAGCAAATATGATTAGAAAAAGTTATTTTTATAGAACGGTCGCTATATCCTGATAGTAGTGCATGAGACGGGTAATCTCCCCGTGCTCCGGGAAGCACCTTCGCCCCGAGCCTTTCCAAGCCGACCTAGAGCTTGTCGCGGCGCACCGCCTCGTATGCGGGACTCCCCAGCCTGCCGTGTGTCGCTCACACCCTCCAGCTGGTTGTTAACGACGGTCTTTTGGCACTGAGAAGTACTCGTATCGGTACTCGGTATCGGCGAGTACCCAAATGTAAGCACTTGTACTCGGTCTGAAAAAAAGTGGTATCGGTGCATCCCTACCTCGAACCACTTCTAACAGGCTACTGATCCTCTAGACTCCCCTCACCTGCTATCGTATTTCTGTCCTGCCGGCTACACTATATCCAATAAGCTGCAGTATAAATGGCTACCATCCATTTTGTATGGTCCTCATCCAAGACGATATTATATCATTCACTGCCAAGTGAGTGATTCTTTATTCACACCCCAATAAGTGGTAATAAGATTGGCTGGCTGTGGTGAGGGATCCAATAAGTTATAATACGATTGGCTGTCAAGATTATGTATTCATACTTAAATAAGTTGTGATATGATTGGGGTGCTGGTGGTTCTATATCCAATAAAATGTAATATGTAATATGATTGGCTGCCAGCAGATGTGGATTCAATAAGGTCTAATGTGATTGGCTTGTATGGATTCTATATCCAATGAGGTGAAATATGACTGTCTTCCAGTGACTTTGAGACACTTAGTTCGCCAAGTACATTTACATGGACCACAATCTGTCCCGGAGAGAGCTTGGCACTGCTGTAATTTCAGACAAAAGGCGAGTCAGTGAGCGTTCCAGCAGGTATTTCCCAGTCTACCTCTGCCTCGTGCCAGCAGCAGCAGTTTAGGAGGCTTAGCCCACATCCATCTGCGAGCCCGCCAGAATATCGCGCCGTGTTTTCTCTGCGAGACAGCCAAGTTCTGCATCTCCTGTGTGCTCTGTTCTCTGTGCGAGAAGCTTCCGGAGTGGGTTTGCTATTGTTGTGTGAAGGTTTACTTATAAAAACTACTGGGGGAAAATGTTACTGGCCCGGTTGGGGGAAAGACATGAAAGGAATTGTAAAACACTTCTTTTCATGAACCATACTGGCTGCAATTACTGGGGTACTGTAATGAATTGATTTTAATTATTGCCTCCTATTGTGTCTCCACAGTGACTTACAGGAGAGTCGATTTTAGCGTCGCAGATAAGGAATTCCCAGACCCACATTTTTAGGCAGCAACAAATTAACATACACAGTGTCACCACACCTGGAAGCGTGCTTTCAATTCTTTCAGAATTCCAGCTTTCTTTCAATTATTCCTTTGGTTGTACAGCAACTACCCGATAAATATGAGGAGATTTCACCTAATTTGTGCAAGAAAAAGAAAAAAAAGGGCTCAAACATCTCACCCTGACCAACAAAACTCATGTGATAAACTAGAATTACCGCCTCGCAGTTGTGTGCAACCAGGAGACCGATGTTTGTGTACTGTGTGAAACTGAAAGTAACGTTGACGTATTCTTCACGTCAGTCTTTAGTCACGTGACTCACGGGTCTGATGATACCGACGTGACAGTCGCTAGTCAGTGAAGTTAACTTCAACCACGACTGTTTCCTAACCCTAATTAAGTGGTTGTGTTGCCTAAACCTAACTTCCTGTGAAAACTGAAGTTTATTTTGAAAGGACACTATGCATGTAACGAGCGTATGTTGACACGCCACCCCCGGTCCGTCTAAAAATAACGCAAGAGGGGTACCCCGTACGTCGGTCTCCGATGCCGAGGGGCACTGACCAAGCGGCGGTATTTGACGAGTTGGGAGTGAGAATGTGTTGTAAATCTACGTCTGTCCAAATGTCATGACGTCATCATTTTATCCTGTTACACATTTATTTTATTTTTTATTTAAAAAGGATCCCCATTAGCTGATACCAATGGCACCAGCTAGTCTTCCTGGGGTCCGAAATCAAGTACATTACATTTATCACATACATACTATATACAACATCATATTTGTGTTACACTAATAACATTCAAATTTTCCAAAGATATATCAATTGCACATTCATACACATCTTCCACAACCATTTAGCCTCAAGGCCCATCATCAGGGAAAAAGGCACAAATGAAAAACCATACATGACCAACACTGGACTCTCGATCAGCTGCTTCAGTAACGCATTCTTAGATGGTATTTGAATGAGGATTCACGGATGTAAAGAAGGCAGCTATTCCAGTGATTGATGGCACCATAAATGACTGTCTTTTTTAAGGCATTAGATTTTGGGAGAGGTAATATGATTTGGATCACCTGCTGTTCTAGTGAAATCACTGTGAACGTCCCCGCCTTTGGTAATTTGACTGTATAAAAACTCGGGTTTAGTAGAATAAATGCTGTTACTAAAGAATGTCGCTGTGCTTAAGGCGAGTCTTTTCTCTACTGGTAACCATGATAGTTTATGAGGCATGCTGTCTGGGTTCGTTCTCATGGGGCAGTGTAAGACTAGTCTTGCAGCTCTATTTTGGGCAATTTGTAGTTTCCGCAGTACACTTTTCGGTGCAGAAGACCATACAGGTGAGCAATAGTCCAGGTGGCTTAAACTTAAACATTTAACTACTTGTCCCAGAATGTGTGCTGGAACATACGGAAGGCATTTTCTTGCCATGGAGATGCTATTTCCCATTTTCCTGACAATTGTGTCAATGCGCTCTACCCATGACAACACGTGTGTGAAATGTTCAGAATTAGCACATGAGTTCTTGAGTTATGGCCAAAAACGTGTTTTTGTGAGTGACCACCATATTCTAATCAGTTAATCCTTGTGTCCAATGTTTGTTGCCAAATTTGAAGAAATTCGCTCAATGCATTCAAGAGACATCACGAGAACAGACGTGGGACAGACGTGAGGTCACAGTGACTTCTGACCAACAAAATCAAATCAGTTCATTCTCGAGTCCAAGTGGACGTTTGCGCCAAATTTGAAGAACTTCAGTCTAATCGTTCCTGAGATATCACACTCACAAGAATGGGACGGACAGATGGACGGACGGACAACTCGGAAACATAAAGCGTCCGTCCACAGCTGTCGCCGCCGTGAAGGCATAAAAAGGAAAAAGCAGCAGGCGGATCGCATGAAACTGCAGAGAATATGAATTCAGTAAATGCTCTGTTTCGGTTCAAAGTGCATCACATTAGATGGTCCCCTGAGCGTGCCACTGAGATAGGAACTTTGAATATATGAGCTCTTTATCGTAGGAGCACTGATGCTACGGGCCATATACTGTAAGCACAGCACTCCCATACAACAATCAAGGGAACTGTTGTTATTCACATTCAGTCTCCTCAGTGCTGTAAACTGCGAGACAAAGACACCAGGCATCTGATTCCTTTGTAAGCGGAGTGCAAAACGGGAGGACATGTGGGTGGATGAATAACACCAGCTGTCTCCGATTACAAACAGGATGCGTCCCCTGCTAACAGCGACGAAACCGCTCAGTTTTAGAGATCAAGACACCGAGGTTTCAGCAGTTCTGGGTTGTATTTGCTAAATGTTTTGCAGTGCTTCAGCCTGTTGATAAGTGGGGAACTGTGCAGAGAATAAAAGTTAACATGTGTGCATAGTTTCTTACCTCATGCTAATTACACGTTATACTACTTATTATTTAATTAGAACGTGAGTTTTCAAAGTCTCCCCAGTGAGGGGGGGGGGGCTGATCCTCGCTGGATGAGCAAACTTCCTGTTGCTGCTGTTACACAGGTTAGACCCAGAACTCCACCAGCATGCTGGGACTCCCGGCGCTGGAGTTTGTGCTGGCCGAATGCTAGTTGCTGCCGTTACCCGCTAACTGAAGGTCTGTCGCCCGCGCTCCTCCTAGAGTTACTCCGTCAGTAAACGAATCAAGACGTCCACGGACCCTGATACCTTTATGACTGACAAGCCCTCGGGGCAGCTCTACTTCTTCGTCGTCTCATGTTGGACTGAGGACAGGCTGGACGCTGCAGTGACTCACTTTCTTGAGGTACAGGTGATATAACAAGACAGGACGAGCCGGGGCTAGCTGCTTAGCATGCTAATTTCACTAGATATCTCTGCATCACAATACGTAGACGTCTTTGATATAATGTCAACACTGTGACATCTTCACATTCTGCCCATAATGTTAGTTCATTTTTCATTAGTGAACTCTTCTGTGCACTGTTCAAACTTTGTTTTTTTAAATTGTGAACAAATATAATTAATGTAGGGCCGTCAATCAATTAAAATATTTCATCATGATTAATCGCAAATGAATCACTACTTTTAAATCTGTTCAAAATGAACCTTAAAGGGAGATTTGTCAAGTATTTAATACTCTTATCAACATGGGAGTGGGCAAATATGCTGCTTTATGAAAATAGATCATATATTTATTATTGGAAAACAATTAACGACACAAAAGAAATGATAAATATTGTCCACAAACCCTCACCGGTACTGCATTTAGCTTAACAAATATGCTCAAATCATAACATGGCAAAATCCTGCTAACAAACAGACAAACAAAGAAACAAACCAACGCCGGTGAAAACATAACCTTTGGCCTTGGCGAAGGTAATCGACTGAAAAGGCTGACGTCTATTCAATTCCTTTCAGGCTAAACAACTCACCGGGATAATACAACGTACAATACCATGTTGTGTAAGCAGGTCAACTAGAGAACATGAGAAAAAGACATAACAGCAGTTACATCTGGATCTCACCGTGCCAGATCACTCTCTTACAAATTATCAAATAAATCCACATTAATTCCAGTTATTGTTTGAAAAGAAATGAATGCCAGCGTTACAAATGAGCCTAATCTCTTTTGCCTACATGCATCCATTACCTAAATGTGATTCAACACGGAAGTCTCATCCTCAACCATAATCATGTACGGACACGTCATGTTTCTCAAGTTCTCATGTGAGCTCACTGTTCGATGGTTTTAAAAGATTAAAATGTATAAACCTGGGTCCAGGTAGTTCCTCTAATATAATAATAATAATACTTTACATGTAGTGCCACGTCTGAGTTTCAATCTTTATCACCCATCTCTCTTGTTTTTCATTCTGCATCTATAAGCAGGACATACCCTGAGAATACTCGTCAAATGCTTTAAATCCCTTCATAGGGATTGGGTCCGTTGGGAGCTCTTTTATAGAAAGCAGTGATAAGCAGATGGCTGGGGAGGCGTGTGTCAAGGCCGATGTAGCAGAACAGCTATTGAAAGCCTGTTTGAAGTCTTCTTTTCGCAGACCTCTCGGTGCTCTAACCCCTTTACGCTCCTCGTTAGATAAAAACATGAGAACTTCTCAGCTTTATTTCTTTAATGACCTCTCTACTCACCGAGCATCACGAGGGTGGTCGTCCCTTGTTCGTTTCCAGAAGGGTAGGTGGCGTACTCGCAGGTGTACCGGCCGGCGTCGGACATTTTAAGGTTAGAAATCTTAATGGACGGGTTCTCCAGGCTGTTGTAGAGGAAGACAACTCGGTCCTTGAAGGACGGGTTGGGGAAACTCTGTCCGTAGATAGGGTGGTATACAGCGATGTTGTCCCTCTGTCCATCGATGGGTTCCCATATCCAAGACACCTGGTAAGAACAGAAAACCCGTGGTTATTGTTTGCCAAAAGGTTTTTTTTAAAGTACAATTTCTCTATTAACCCTTAAAACTCTGACCATCCGGCGAGCCCGGCCGCGTCACACTAGCATGTCGGGAAGAATGCTAAATAACGCCGCAAAATTAGGCTAAATTTTGGTGAGGAAACAACTAGAACAACTTGGCACACAGCTCTGAGCTGCATCTCAAATTCATATTCAGGTTTCCAGCTTTCAGATGATGTACACCACTTCTACGTGACATCTACTGTTGACTATTTATCTATCCCTGAACATCCCGTCCTCCAGCCCTACTCCTCTAACAAAGAGGGCTGAATGCTAGGGGGTTAAGGATTCAGGTGTGCAGACGTCTAATTTTCAATTAAAAGCCAGACTAATGAGATTCATGAACACCATCGGGCTCTGGTAACACTTTATAATAACCATCATTTACAAACGGCAAATTGATAGTTAAATAAAACTTAGTTAATAGTTATGTTACTGTTAACAAACCAGGACATTATAATTATTACTCAGACAACTATGAGGATGCAAACAGGAAGAGTAATGTTGCCATAGATTTGGTTTCCTTGAAACCTGAATTAATTTGACTAATGTAACTAAGAGTAAGAAGCCAAGAAGAAATTAAAGGTCTCTGAGACTTGCAAACTCTCTCTCTCTCTCTCTCTCTCTCTCTCTCTCTCTCTCTCTCTCTCTCTCTCTCTCTCTCGAGGATCCTGTTGCCATTTTAAAGAACATTATATGACTGAGTGTCATCTTACAGGCTTTTCCTCTTATGATTTCTGATATGTGAAAAATATTGATATCTGTTATGGCTGTAGGAGAATCTGCCGCAGGGGAGACTGGGATGTTAAAACCAAATTGATTTTCTTTTCCCCTTCAGTTTTCAACGTGTTAAATACTGACTACTGGCTAAAGAGGCAGACAAGGAAGCGGGGGGGGCAATAAAGTTCATCAATACACATTTAGCAAAACATCTATGACTTTTATGACATCTGGAGGAAGAGGAGAGAGAGAGCAGAGAGGGTTGACGGTTGCGGAGAGGAAGACGAGTCGGAACCCAGATGTCAGCGCAAATTAGTGGATGAGACTCCGTCGTTAGCTGAACAGTAGACTGTCGAGAAGATATCATATTGGGGCAATTTAGCCCGTCTGCCATTTCAGTTTTTGAACCAATTGATTCCATCCACAACTCAGAGGAGCTACACATCACACCGGGATCAAATTTAACCAGCGAACAGCTCACAGTATTTTGCTTTCCTTGCTGTGTGATAGGGCATCAGAGCAGTTCGGCTGGTGTCAGATAACGTGTCATCCAGGGGTTGATAAAATAAAGTTGACTTCCAAATAGCCAGAAGTTAAAACGAGATGATCTGAGTGTGGAAGTTGTGTCAACTTCGGCGATGACGGAAAAAACATACAAATACTGCTCAGAAACCTTCAGGATGATTTTCACTGCATATTGCAAAGGTAAAGCAATCTGCACGATGTAATGTTGGTTGCTATCAACTAGGGCTGTTAACGCGATAATAACACGATAATAACGTGTATAATAACGCAAATACGCCAAAATTTCTTTCATATATTAATGCATCTTGTGATTTTGTAGGTTGTAGTGGGCTCAGTTTTAAAGCTAGAGTGAAGAGACTGGTATCATATGGAACTAGAAAACGTAAGGAATCCATCGGTACCGACCATGTCATACCAGTCGGGAATGAGGTTAAATAATGCTCCAAACTTACGCTAAATTTTGGTGAGGAAAAACTGGCATGGCCAAATAAACCAGTTGTCTCTTCGTATGAGCTCACTCCATTAGAAATGGTAAACGGACTGCAGCGCTTCTCCTTTCTGGACAAAACATTACTTTGTCCGTCTGAGCTTCAGCGCTGCCAAAGCCACTAAAAAACCCAACGTCGTGTTGCGTCATCCTACCTGTGTGAGTTTGGTTCGGCCTCCTCCATCGTTGAACTCGCAGCGGAGATCGACGGACTCTGTGGGATACGCCTCCATCTCCTCCTCCACTCGCACTTTCTGAGCTTCGATACCTGGAGGCAGGAGGAAGGGAGACAAACAGGGAGATTAGGCATCAGCCACAAAACCAATATTGTTTGAATAATTAAACATGTTTGTTTGCATTGGAATTAAAAGGGGAACTTGAACAAACAGAGACGAAGAGGGAGAAAGATTGAGAGAGAAAGAGGGACACAGAGAGAGAGAGAGAGAGAGAGAGAGAGAGAGAGAGATAACTTAGAGATCACAGACACACAGCCAATAGTGCATGCAGAGCAGAACAAGGTCAATACCCTCTAATAATACAAATTAAAAAACGAGCCATCAAATTATATATACACCTCCTACCAATACAGGAGCCTGCAGGGCCAAGAGTTGAACAAAGGCAAGAGTCCTGAAACTCCAGGGCTTGAGGACAGACACCAAATTATCTGGCCCAACCAAATCATCTCAAAACAAAAAGAAAATTATATCAAATACTGGAACGAAACCACCAAATCACAAAGTAAATTAGAATTCTATTTGACCCTAAACAGAGAGCACACGGTGGCAGAGAACCTGACCACCGTGACTGATGGCAAACTAAGGAAAACGTTGACAATGTCCAGACTGAGTGGACACAGCCTGGCCATATAGAAACAGGCCGTCACAGGCAGAACAGACAAACCCAGGGAGGCCAGGCTGTGTTCACTTCGTCATGAAAAAGAGAGGTGGAGACAGAATCCCACTCCTTACTGTACTGTGAGAAATATGAGGATGTGAGTGTTACTGAGGGCTGGAATAAAGGACTGGATTAGCTGGTAATGTCTGGCTGGCTCTGATTTCAAACTTCGCCCCAGGTGTGTCTATCAAAACACGGACTCTCCTTTAAAGGGTTTACTTAGGTTGAGCAGCGGTACAGGACTTGTTGGTGTATATGCGTGGTTCTGCCAAAGAAAATGGTTCAGATAACAATGCAAAGGGATTCTACAGTACATACATACT
>CAKAOH010022863.1:0-24680 GCA_916701665.1 Sebastiscus tertius | reverse complement strand
TATATATATATAAATAAAAAAGGTTTGGAATTCAATACTGGATTCAGATACAATAAAATGCTACTGAACCTCAACCTGTCCCACTAATTATTAGAGATGTGAAAGGATGCATTAGATATAGGTTGCAGCCAGTGGAGTATCATGAGTGTAACAGTACAACTAAGGACAAATATACAGGAAAAAAAGACTACACATATACACATAACAGCATCAGAGAGACAGTGAAATATAAAAAGAGGCAACAAGAGGATTTGGTCAGGAAAAGATAACTTTATTTAGTCTGGGATACATACTCTTGTTATATTTGATTACTTGTCAGATAGAAAACACAGTAGCTTTTCAAAAATAAAAGCAAGGTCCATTTAATTAATTATATTTATTTATGTTTTTTAAAACACACTTCAATAAATATTTTTTCTTCTTTTGGTCTTTTTTTTTTCTTCTATTTTACAAAAACATACAGTGACTGTAAGAACAGGGAACAACACTGGATTAAAGGTCAGCGGCGTAGACACAGGCCAGCACAGACACTGCAGATGCCACGGGTAATATCGAACCTAAAATATACCTTTACACATGTCCAAGTGTTTTACACAACTTTGTCCACATCACTATGGCAGGTAAAAACAGCTCTGTCAATTATTCAAATGAATGTTAAGCACACTGGTCTGCAAAGATCACACACTGATGAGCACAGAGAGAGCTAGCTCTAGGTTAAGACATGTGGGAGATACGATGCATCCCAATGCAACGCCCTGCTCTTTAGCACGGATCTGTCTTCCTTCAAACTCAAACACTGTACCTCAGAGACAGAGCTTGACGCAGATCTGTTCCTTTTTTAAAGGTGTAAAAGGGAAGTAAAGACGTCCACACTTCAGGGATCAGGGTGCAGCATTGGGTTACAAACAAGATACAATATACTGAACATCATAGTAAAGCACTGTAGTGAGTGGATGACCGCAGATGTAAACAAATCACCAGGTGAGTGCAGTGACAAATGAAGCAGATGTGTGAGAGGCATGGAGAGGATAAGAAAATGCTTTGTACCTATTTTTTGAATGCTTAAAGGATCATACCGGTGTTTTGCACCTGATTCGACTGTTATCAGGTCATTAAATGGGCGTTAATCAGTCACTATAAGTACCATAGATGTTGGTCATTAGTGGACTACTACACCTACTATGTTGTAAAAGTGAAACTCAAAAGCAACACATAACGTGACATGTTGTAAAACTGAATGAAACGTCACATTTTTAACACAAACAAAGGCTTCTTTAGGTTCAGGCAACAAAACTACAACTTCTTTAGGTTTAGGCAGAAAAAACACTTAGTTAAGTTTATGGAAAAACATTGTGTTTTGGGTTAAAATAACTACAAACACAACTACACTAGAGGTCGCAGTTGTCTTCTTTTATATCGTCTTTCAGTGATCTACCATGTGAATAGATGATAAAACCTGCTATTGGGTGTAGTAGGCCCCTATTGACCCACATCTATGGTGCTTGTAGCGACTGATAACGCCTATTTAAAAGCCTGACAACAGTCTAATCGGCTGTGTTTCTGCAAGTTCACTTCATTCACTACAAATCATGTCATACTGCTGACTGTTCTCAAAAACTTTGGGGACTTGAAACTTGCTCGAGACGGACGATCCATCACAGTGAACATCACGCTTCTATAAAAGTGACATTAATATTGTGTGCTAATGCAACGGAAAGGATGGATTAATATGAAAAATCTGCTGCTGCTGCTGTGGGGGAAATGATGAGCTGCTGAAGCTCAGACACAGCTGAATACTGTCCAGCGTTGCATTGATGAGCTCTATTGTTAGACACTCAGACCCAGACAACAGCATATACAATGCTGTGCATTATCACAAAAATCCAGTTGCCTTCATTTGCATCATCACAATATTATATTTTAACAAAAATAACCCTGGGCGTGATGTTCACTGACATGGATTTACTTTAAGCAAGTCTCTGCAAGCTGACATTAACTGCAACCAATAGCTGCCTGGAAGGTATAAAAGCACTTTCAATATATATATATATATATATATATTTCAAATACAATGGTATGTGTGAGTGCAGTAAATGATTCAAAGTAGGTTAAATCATGCAGAAACACAGGTATGGTCCTTTTGGAACATCCAGCTACAAATTAGTGGCTCAGGCTTTGACACACTGCAAAGGTTGGTCTCCTCTGAAATAACAAGCTGCCATTTTTCTCAGTTATTATTACACGTTGCTTTTTATGCAGCAGCACAGTCGTCTACCATAAATCTTCTTTGTAAATGCAGTATGTACCTAATGAATCACTCTGAATTATTCTGAGAATGAGGTTTACCTTAATGGGATGGTGTGGGTGTTTGGAAGTGGGGTTGTATGAGGTTCTTATTCAAAGTCAGTGTATTACCTACAGTAGATAACGATTGGCAAGTCACCAGTTTGGAGAATCAGACAGGAGCAGACGGACTGGCAATAAAACGTATATTAGACACCTAAAAGAAAGGCCCACCTAGAAAAATCAATATCAGTTTTAGTGTACACTATATTTAGAATATTTTCACCAGTTTACCCTGTCGTGACACAGCTAGGGGAACTGAAGCCGTTATCTATGCTCTCGCTAAAGCAACCAGACTCCATTGACAAAAACTGAACATGCAAAACACGGTGGTTGCTGGTGTACCGCTGTCTCAATCAGTTAGTTTGTTTGTGCTGTTGTGTGACTTTGGTGAATCTGAACTAACCAAAGTCACACAATAACACAAACAAACTAACTGAGGTAAAATTACAGTTTTTTTCAATGGAGTCTGGTGGCTTTGGCGAGAGTATAGATGGATACAACTGCTTCAGTTCCCTGTCGGAAAGGGCTGTCTGACAGCAAAGTAAAACAGTGAAAACGTTCTAAATATAGCGTACACTTAGGGGGCTTACGCAAGCTAACAATTAGTCAGTTTTAATCAAACTCTGGTCCGGTTCGTTTTGGGCAGTTATGAACGCAGTAATTAAAAAAGTACTCTGGTGAAGCCCAAAACAACCGGTCTGAGACCGCTTGCGAGTGGTGGTCTCGGACCGGTTGTTTCCAAGTGAACCAAATCACAGGCTGCCTGTGTGGGTATTTGTTGAGCTGGACACAGGTAAACAACAGGTTAACAGGAGTGGGAGAGGACTGACCTGGACTTTTGCAGAAGTCTGATGTTTGCTTGACGTCTGGACCGAAGAGAACATACAGAATACGCTAAATAAAGTCCACAAAAATAGAGACATTTATAGTCATTGGAGATAAACTGGAGGAGAAGGGATTCGTGCGCACAGTAGATCAGCGCCGAGTCAAAGGGAAAAAACTTCGACAGCAAGTCTGCGATTCCCTGCACAGAAATGTCACCTCTCGAGAAGAAAAGATCAATTTGCCTCTTTGTACACACGCCAACATTCATTTCTGCATTGTGAAACCGAACCTAAAGTTTTAATTTCACTCTGATTCGGACTAACCAAACAGACTAAGGCGTTAAAGTGATACAGATTCTTTTAGGTGTCTAAAATACATTTTGCTGCCGGCTCCGTCCACCGCAGTACATTGCTTTGCTCCCATGTGGTAACTCCTGTCTGCTTCTCCAAACTGGGGGCGTGCCAAACCTCATCTACTGTAGTTAATACACTGATTAATGAATAAGTGCCTCATACAACCCCACTTCAAAACATCCAAACTATCCCTTCAACTAGAAAAGAGCTAATTACTGAAACCTGACCCCTCTGCTATGTTCACATACAAAAGGTAAACACTGTAACCTCCATCTTCACTGTATCCCATCGCCTGTCCGCTCTCTGACCCACTTGTGTTCCCCGTGTCAGCAGGCATGTAAACCAGAACACAGAAAGCTAATACTGTGGTTTGTTTTACTGGAGCTGATGCATCATTAATGTGGAGAGATCCTGCTCACAGGTAAGCAGATCTCTCACAGAGGTCCTATGAAAATTGTAGTTTTCATATACTTGCCTCTCAGGGGCAGTGGAGATCCTCTAAATGGCTCCTGAAGCTGCCGTCTGCTTCAGTGCATTTAAGAGGAAACATGGCAAACAGTTTGGCAATGAGTATTGTGTATGTAGGAGAACCAGTTTGCAACATCAGGCCAGGAATTATTAGGGCACCACTGTATCATGACAGACGTAAGCGCACCAGTATATAAACACATCCCAAGGCCTCCAGTGAGTCAGAATGTTATTAATAGACCAAAACTACAGGTGCTGTCACTCTGTCTATCGCTAACAGCCAATTATGAAGCTCTGCAGGTGTGCCCAGCCGACCACACAGAAGTGAATCCAATATCAGTCCCCTCTTCTTCTATCCTTCAACCTTTTGCTCTCTCTTCAATATATGTCGTCTACTTTTAGAAGCTTTCTCTCAGACACACACACAACAAAAACACTCACATGGAAATGTTATTAGGTCAACCTCCTCTTGTGGCTGTGACTCAGTTACATCAGCTCTGTCGCTCCCCACCTGCAGCCTCCGGTGGCGGAGCAGCAGGAACAACAGGATGGAGAAAAGTGGAGGTATGAGAGAGGTTATTAAAAATGAAAGGAATGTGATAAATGAAAAGGCAGCAAAACAGTGTACAATGCCATTCAGAACATACAGTAGTCCTGCACAAGCACTTAAAGAGGGGTTAGTAAACCTCAGCGCCTGCGTTTCAGTGTTTCTCATTACATCCTGTCTGCTGCTAAATGCCACCAGCTGGGTCGATCTGCCGGTGAGCTGTAACAATGTTTATCTGTGATCCTCGTCTCCCGTCGGTCCACCTTCCTGCCTCCCTCAAAAGGGCAGAATAAACATTCACAATGTCTGCTAGTCAAAGGTTCCCTCAAGACGCCGGCTTTGTTCAAACTGTTTGCAGACTTAGGTGGAAATAATTGTTTAAATCCAATAGATTATGAATACTAGTGAATCAAATGGAACCTTTCAAACACACCTGTCTAACTTGATCGTTTTTTAAAGGGACAGTGTGTAGGATTTGGTGGCATCTAGTGGTGTGGCTGCAGATTGCAACCAACTGAGTCGCCCCTCACTCACTCCTCCCCTCCCAAGTAACGTGATCTCAACTCAATGCTTTGTCAGACCCCTCGACAACACTTTCCGGTCGCAGTAATCACGTGCTTACTGTTGTGAATTAAACAAAAACATCTAAACTAACGAAAACATTCTGAGTTTCAGGTGATTAGAGCTGCAACAATTAATCCATTAGTTAAATTAAGGTTAGGTTTGAATATTTTTTTAAAGAAAAAAAAAAGTAAAAATTCTCTGATTTCAGCTTCTTAAATGTGAATATTTTCTGGTTTCTGTACTCCTCTATGACAGTAAACTGAATATCTTGGAGCTGTGGACAAAACAAGACATTTGAGGACGTCATCCTGAATTTGTCTGACATTTTATAGATCAATTAATCAAGTAAATAATTGACGGATTAATCAACAATGAAAATAATCGTTAGTTGCAGCCCTACAGGAATGATACACTAATGAAAACAAAGTTATGAATATTATATTCCATTTCTTCTAATAGATCCCCAAAATGTTACACACTGTTCCTTTAATGACGTCAATCTTTAAAACCTTTTATCTCCAAAAATGTGTTTGGGAGCTAAGAAAAACGCCTTGTTTAAGCTGATTTAAGCACTATGAAGCGTGAAAATCACCAACATTGGAGATACGATTTTGTTCACCAGAGAACAGAATGGAGTCTAATCTGTTTAGCTTCGTCCTGTGTGTCGTTTAAAATCACTTTTGTCAAGTTTGGTTCAAACGCAGCATTACAAGATACAAGAACATGAGTACAAAAGTTAAAAGAACAGGTGTTTTTCCTGCATTAATTAAGAAACACGCAGTTACACTCAAAGGCCAAGAGGAACGCCATCACTTGCAGGTATATAAGCACAACTATGAGCCATGATCAGTAGCACCTGCTTTGTTTTCATACACATTTATAAGCATCACTGAGCTATAACGTTAGTTATATTGTTTTCAATCCTCCAGTCAGTACACATTGAGCCTCGTTGACTTTCTTGTAACTCACCATTAGTATTATTGCTACATCAATACAGTGTACTTCATCAATGCTGCAGGAATCTGTTCTACACACACAAAAACACACACACATGTACAGACTCTGAGCGTTCATTACCCCACATGTTGGTACAGTGAGGAGGTTATGTGATCCACACGTAGTACTACAGTATCAACACACATCCAAAACTTCTCCAATTACCGTGTCTCTCCTCCACTACACCTCCTCTCCTTGTGTTTCCCTCTACGAGTGAACATGACAGGCTCAAAGGCCATCAGGTGGAGATAACAAGAGCCTGAGTGTGTGTGTGTGTGTGTGTGTATGCACGCTGCTGCCGGTTGTTTCAGATAATACATAAACAAAGCAGGTAGATGAGGAAATGTGTGTGTGCTCAGAGTTGCAAGGGGATCTTTGTGTGCTTGAGTTAAAGTTTAGAAATCCTCTGTCAAATAAGACTGCACCTCTGATGGGTGATTAGCATGTATGAACTAATCTGTGGAGTTATTTCAGGCCTTTAAACAGACCGGACAACAGCTCCAGAGCTCAGTCAATTAGGTGAATCAGCAAATGTTTTGATGAATCAGACTTTCCACCTCTCCAGACATCATTAATGACCGTTGATATTTAAGATAAGCTTTATTTTCCATCTGAAATTCATTGAGAAACTCATTTTGCCCGCTAGATTTGGAGGAATTTGACGTCACCACAACAGCCGTCATGTTTTTCAGGTTTGAAGACGACGGACAGCCCAGTGTGCGTTCAGTTGTTCAGGTAAAAGGTTTCATGGTGATATCAAACATGGGCAGATTATGAGACAATGGGTCCCTGGGCACAGACACCACCTGTCCTACCAAAGACACACAGAGTTTATAGTTGTTCAGCCTCTTTTTGTAGTCGTTACACATCTCTCGGTGGTTTTGTGTCACTTTGTAATTGTTTTGGTCTTTTTGTAGTTATTTTTTGTCTGCTGTTGTTTTTATGTCTCTTTGTGGTCAATTTGTGTTCTTTGTGTCTCTTTGTAGTTGTTTTGTGTCTCTGAAGTCATTTTGAGTCTCTTTGTAATAATTTTGTGTCTCTTTGTAGTTATTTTATGTCTCTTTGTGGTTTTTTTATGTCTCGTTGTGGTTGTTATGTGTCTCTTTGTAGTCATTTTGTGACTCGTTCTAGTCATTTTGAGTGGCTTTGTAGTCAGGTTTTGTCTCTTTGCAGTTGCTTTATATCAATTTGTAGTAATTTTTTGTTTCTTTGTGGTCATTTTGAGTCTCTTCCTGGTTGGTAGGTGTCTCTTTGAGCGGCTTTTTGTAACACACTTTGGGCCCCTGACCCGTTCAGTAATCCATCCATGATGTCAAGACCTACTTTATGTGACATCCTCCTAAGTTGAATAAGCTCTTTGTCTACTCCTTTAGGTGCTCAAGGACTGTGTTGTTGTTGTTTTTACGTTAAGCTACTGCATAAGTTCAATTGCATTAACTGTAGTTACGTATAAAAACAAAAGTAGGAGTACCATAGTACTACACGTAGTAACTAAAAATCTAGGCTAATTGAATTAGTTTCCACCTGTGTGTTTTTTGTGGGTCACATCCTGTCAATCAATCTCTTAAAGCACCTTCCACCAACTGCAACACTGTAAAACACACACACACACACACACACACACACACACACACACACAGGTAATCTTGTTGCCTCCCCCGGAGACAAGCTGCAGTGCTGAGGCAGAGAATAACTTGTCCATCAGCTCAACATCTGCTCCTCTAAACACCAACAGGACCGTAAACATGAGCTCCACGACAGCCCCGTTGTCACTAATTATTCAGCTGTCTATTATTTCCTCTCTAACGAGGAAAACCCGCAGAGTTACAAAGTTGAATCACACGTTTTCTCACAGAAAAATAAGTGCCAGCCGTTGAAAGTTCAAGAACCCGTGTGTGGAGAGTCTGTCTTTTGCTTTTCCGCGGCGGAGTTACGACATTCATGAAAAGCCTCTCTGCAGGCCGGGACCTTCAGTGATAAGTTGATGAACTCACCGTAAGGCTTTAACAGATATACTGCTCTGGTCTAGGCTAGTCTAGACACATCATACTGCACTGTATAAAGGGATACACTCTGCCAGAGAGAAAGTCTCCTGTGGTGCTTTTTTACACCCTCGCTCTCGCTCTCATGTCTCCTCTTCTCTGTTATCTTCTCCGTCGTCAGATGCGTCCGTTGCCGTGTGTGCTGCTCCGGCGGCCAGACAGAGGGTGGGAGGAGTAGTGCAGCTCGGCTGTGGAGAAGGTGGAGGATGAGGAGTTGGACGAAGAGGAGGAGGAGGTGAGTCCACAGGCTTCACAGGCCAGGGCAAGCTGCCTCAGGGCATCCAGGGAATCCATCTTAGCTCCTCGCAACAGATCGCTCTGACCCTTAAATTTGGAACATGGAAGAAAAACATCTTTCAAAGTAAATTTACAGCCTGATTTATGAGTTCTGATTAAATTAGCAAAACATTACAGCATCAGCTTCTCTTTTACAAGTGAGTCTCGGATGTGTCGGTTACCATAAAACGGAGGAAAAAGACAAGAAATGTATCAAATTAATCCTATAACTTCTGAAAGTTTTGATATCATTATGCAGGCTGTTCTCAAACAGCGTTCGTAGCTATACCTATGAAAACTAATGCACTGTAATTCGTATTTATCTATCAAATCAAATCAATTTGTATGTAATCCGCGTAATCGTGAACCAGGAAAGAGCGACAAACGTTGCGTAGAGAGGAGGTCGGGGTGGATGGGTGGGTCAAAAAACACCAGACTTTCACCCAGGAGACCGCTGTCCATGTCCCGTGTGAAACTAGAAGTCAACGTTGATTCATTTGTCTCGTAACTTCCGTACTTAAGTAACGCCACAATCTTTTGCTAAACTTAACCAAGTTGTTTCCTGTCAAGACGGAAGTTTATTTTGAAAATACTGTATGTAACAAGCGGATATTGACATGTGTTGCTGGACATTCGTAGAAAAACGCACCAAAAATTAAGACTCATTTTATGTAAGACATCCCGAACGCTTGTTTGAGGATACGTTGCATTATGAGTACCTTGAGCACGGTGATGTTCCAGGTGAAACTCTCCACAGCTTTGCTCAGCTTGCGTCCCTTCAGTCCCTCCTTATCCCCGAGCCGAGAGAGCTCCTCATGGAAGTCCATTCCTGCAGAAACACAAACACAAACAGGAGCTTTGCATCAGTTTATAGCAGTGGGTGGGCATCAACAATTCAAATTCAGGTGAAAAATATAAATGTCAAGAGTGTGAGAGTGAATTTCTTGAATTATTTTTGTGACGGAACAAAAAATATCCAGAGGCAAGTGTCAACAACATATCTTGATGGATTGGTTGTCAGATAGTGGATTTACATATTTATGCAACGGCAAAGAGCCATCCCTCCTGACATTTACACTGACAGTTAAAGGTCAGGAGTTATCTAAGACAGCGAGAGTCTAATAATACACAGGTTTGGCTGTGTAGATGCTATCTTTTCACTGCAGTCAAACAGCTGCATTACACCTGAAACTGCCTAGAAAATCCTAAATATTAATGCAAGACGGAAATTACGAGTGCAGATTTATTGTAAACAACATTTCAAGCAGATATACTTTTTTTTGCAAATGTGTCATTTCATAAAGTACAACCATGACAGCGCCTTTGGTTTTTCTGCTAATTAGAAATCCGTACTGACAAAAGTTTGAGAGTGTCAAAATCACCAGCGAGTGCTGGATCTCCACGTGTTAAGTTGTTTACTGACAGATTCTCTGAGGAGTCGCCCTCATTAATTTCGGCTGTTTGATGTTCAGAGCTGCTAATTTGAGGAATTTTTTAGGATTCAGGCATATCGTCTACTGAAGTCGTTTTAGTCATGAAAGCTCATCAAAACCGTTTCTTCTCAGTTCATTATCACTTTATGTCATCGTCATCCGTCTCTCGCTGTGCTCTTTACCTTCTCTCTGCACCTGGGCGATCCTCTCCTGAACAGCATCCGCGTTCTCAATCAGCTGTTTCTGGGCGGCGATCATCTGCAGACACAGGAAGAAAGTTTAACTTATTAAGCTTGTTTTAAAGAAAGCACCGTTCAAACCCACAGAATGGAGTTGCTGGTGTACCGCTGCCTCGATCAGTTAGTTTGTTTGTGTTATTGTGTGATTTTGGTTAGTTCGGATTCACCAAAGTCACATAATAACACAAACAAACTAACTGATCGAGGCACGGTAGACCAGCAACCCCCTGTGTTCTGCAAGGTAAAATTACAGGATTTTTCACTGGAGTCTGGTTACTTTGGCGAGAGCATAGATGGATACAACAGCTTCAGTTTCCCGTAGTAAAGGGCTGTCTGAGGGCAAGGTAAAGTGGTGAAAATATTCTAAATAAAGCGCACACTTAACATGATATTGATTTTTTTAGGTAAACCTTTCTTTTAGGTGTCTAAAATACGTTTTGCTGCCGACCCCGTCCACAGCCGTACATTTCTTTGCTTCTACACTGACTATGTATAAGTTCCTCATACAACCCCACTTCAAAACACCCAATCTATCCCTTTAAGTTTATATATGTCAGGCTGATAATAACAGAAATGTGTGATATAGAGCTGCAACGATTATTCGACTTATGGATTCGTCGATGGACGAAAAGTATTTTGATAATCGGTTAATTGTTTAAGTCATTTTCCATGCAAAAATGGCAGAAAATGCTGTTTTCAGCCTCTCAAATATTGAGATTTCCTGCTTTTCTGTTTTATATCATATTAAGCTGAATATTTTGGGGTTCTGGACAGACAAAACAAGACATTTAAAGACATCACCTTGGACTTTGAGGATCATGGATGGACATTTTTCTGACATTTTATAGACCAAACTATTACTCAATTAATCTAGAAAATAATCTGCAGATGAATCGATAATGAATTAATTGTTAGTTGCAGCCCGACACTAAAAGATACTGAGGCAAATTCCTTGTATGTAAAAACTTAGTTTGCAATAAACCTGATTCTGAAGTGCAAAAGGACAAGTGGGATTGATTTGGCTCAGAGCTGGAAAGCAACACAGAGCATAAAGTTTGTTTTGAATGAAGAATCTGAGTGAATAAACGAGAGGAAGGAAGAAAAGAACAGACGACTGGCTGCAGGGCAGCAGAACAGAGAGAGATGGGAGAGAGGAGGCTGAGTGTGTGATGACTAAGCCTGGTGTGTGTGTGTGTGTGTGTGTGTGTGTGTGTGTGTGTGTGTGTGTGTGTGTGTTTGTGCGCCCAGAGAGGCTGAAAGAGGTGTGATGTACGACTGGAGATCACACCAACTGTGGCTTCCTGACACTGACCTGCTGGGCTCACATTCGCTGGGTTCACACGTAAACATCATTAGCTCCACTGACGTGATAGTTAGCAAATGAAGCACTCTCTGTACTGAGGTGTGTGTGTAGGTGTAATAGCCGAGCGCTGAAACAGGTGGGAGAGATTCGTCCTGATCTGATGCAGGAGGAGATGGAGTAGGAGGAGACACAGCTGGCAGCCAGTGTGTGTGTGTGTGTGTGTGTGTGTGTGTGTGTGTATGTGTGTGAGGAGGAGTGTGGGTGACTGTTTCATGCATGTCGCCTCAGAGTGTCTTTTTGCATATTTAATGCCTCGGGACAGCATTTGCATGTGTGTGTGTGTGTGTGTGTGTGTGTGTGTGTGTGCACACTGAGTAATACAGTGTTGGGTATCAGAGAACACAATTTAAAACTTTCTGATGGAATAAATTTTGACCAAAGAGAGACAAAATTAGGAAAAGCAGCCAATTTCTGAGTAAACTGAGCTAATGAATGTGCATATTGTATTATTAACCCAGTTGTGTTTTATTTTTAAACTGAACACAGAGCACAGAGAGACCTGCCATTCAGTAATGAAGTCATTTTAATAATGTAAAATTACTAGAAGAACGAAAAGAACTAGACAGTACTTTATGAGTATAATTCACAAATGTCATCATTTAAAGGTACAGCGTGTAAAACTGAGGTAACGTGAGCTGCTGAGTGCAAAACCGTGGTAACGCCGTTCGCCTCGCTCAGACACCATCCTCACCATAATAACAATAGTACTTTAGGAGCAACGGAAGTCAGATGGCGGCTGGTGGTACTGCGGTTTTGTACTCTGCAGCTCACGTTAACAGTTTCACGTAGTTTGGAGAACTACGGTGGCCTTCAGGTAACGTAAAAACGTGAAAGACTGTCTCTGGAGCCAGAGTTTGGTTTGTCCGTTCTGGGCTACTGTAGAAACATGGCAGACTCCGTGAAGAGGACCCGCTCTCTATGTAGATATGAAGGGCTCACTCTAAGCTAATGAAAACACAATGACTCTTATTTTCAGGTGATAATACACTAATGAAAACATAGGTCTGATCCCTCGAAATCCTACACACTCTTCCTTTAATAGGCTACATGTTTGGTGCACTGGTGACTATTTATTGGTGTATGTGGGATTGATCCAAAATAAACTACAGTGTGTTTTCATTGTAACAAAGGAACAAGTCACCCATGTGCAACATGTGGTTCATTGATGTGTTTTTAGCAGTTTTGGAGAACAATGGAGCAACTATGGCACAGAGACGATTCCAGTTAGTTGAGTTTGATGACATTAAGAAAAACAGAGAGTACTGCCAGCCTCATCGTGGCATTCACAACTTTCTCAGGTGGAACTATTCTCTCCAATCAGTGATGAGAACAAGCAGTCATCTCTCACAAATCCAACTTTAAAAACATGTAAGAAAATAGCGGTTACCTCCTTTAATTAAAGGACATGTGGGTGACGTTTACCATGAAAACAAAAGGGTTAGAAAACAGTTTCCCCTCCACCTTCGTCTCACTCACCGTGTCGTAGGCGGTGAGCAGCTTGCGGGTCGGCTCTGAGAGGTTGACCAGAGGCTCCAGACACGGGTAGCCCTCCTTCAGCACCATGGTGGCCCCCATGGCGCCCTCGGGGCTCTGCAGCCTGGTGGCCAGGCTCTGGATGCACTGCTTGAGTTTGGCCACCGTGGGGAGCCCACACTGCTCTTTGAAGCTGGCAGTGGTGCTCTGGATGGGCAAAAGAGAGAGAGACGAGGAAGAAGAGGAGGAGAGAGGAAAATAGTATTAGATCAGATGTACAGTTCCGGCTGTAAAACTAAGCTGGGAAAGGTCAGAAAGGGTGTTACACCCGACACACACACACACACACACACTTCCCATCCTATCCCCTGTCATCTGCTGTCTCCCTTGAGAATTAAATCAATATGGCAGTCATTGCCGCTTTTAATCCAGTGAAATCAGCCTTAGCTTAAGCGCATTTGGCAAAAGAGAAGACAATATGGCAAAAATGTGGAGCGGAAAAAAATCATTTCAGCATTTAGAGTGTTTTTAAGCGGCTGCAGGTGCGTCGGGATGCAAAACTGGGTTTGTTGGCGGCTCCAACAGAGACAAAAGAGTCAAGTGTCAATCTGCTGAAACGGCGTTTTGGGTCATAATGAAGCTAAAACATCTATTTCTGCACATACGAGCACTAGAATGCAATTTGCCACCTGGCAGAGCCCCAACTGGACTAGCGATTATCACGCCCCACCTGTGTTGAAGTGTGTGCGTGTGTGTGTTTGTGTGTGTGTGTGTGTGTGTGTGTGTGTGTGTGTGTGTGTGTGTGCAGACATAGAGCAAGCAACAGAGGCATGATGAATAATAACTGACTGTGGCAGATGAGCCCACAGCTGGACTCATGGCAGAGCGACAGGGACAGAGAGGAGGAGAGAGTTCAAGTCGGAGGGAAAGGACAATGAGATTGAAGCCAGCAGATTAAAAGCAGTTTGTGAATGAGTGAATGTGTTGGTGTGTAGGACTGAGTGTGTGTGTGTGTGTGTGTGTGTGTGTGTGTGTGTGTGTGTGTGTGTGTGTGTGTGTGTGTGTGTGTGTGTGTGTGTGTGTGGGTGTGTGTGGGTGTCTGACACAGTGATTGGGTGACATTGTTTCAGCGTTAGGGTGATACATGAGATGATGGAGATTTATCTCCCGATAGAGATTTTGCTTTACCATTTACACTGAGAAGGCTATTCAACCATTGTGGGAAATGTTGCATATGAATGGTCGAGGAGTGTTTTATGGCGATATTAGAATTACATCAGTGTCAGAGAATGCCTTAATTTCTCAGATGACCGAATTCGCCAAAACCAGCGATTCCCTCTTCTTTTTTTGCATGCATAAATCTACACTACATGGCCAAAACTACATAATCTGACCCGCCAGATGGTTTGTTACGCAGAACCATCTGAGAAAGTGTCACTGGAAACTGTTTGGGAAAGGGCAGATGACTGGATGAACCATCTGTCAATCAAACTCTTGCTGAAGCCAGTCAGGAGAAGAGCGGAAACATCTTTTCCATAGAGAAAAGCCTTCGGTGCCGTTTTTTGCTCTTCTTTCAATGAAGAAATACTCTCCAGTTCTGATATAACTGATGGTATTGCAGCAGTTACGCTAACCTCTTCAGTTTAGGTAGCTGCCAGTAGCTCCTCACAGGATGCTGATTGGTCTGTTGTCTGGCTTGCAGGACACAAACACATTACTTGAAGCCTGACAAGATGGATTTTCATGTGATATGTGGTCCTGTGACATCGCGAGAATCCAGCTGCCATGCAAGGTAAAAAACTACATGGACACCCAAATATCACACCCATTGTGAAAGTAGAGTTGGCTATCCAGCCCGTTCCCATTCACAGGACGTCAAATATTGAGGCTTTGTCACGACCATTGCAGCTCGATACCGCTGCACAAGGAACCCTTTAGCACCAGTATGCGACGCACCAGGCGATTCAGCCTCATAAGCATAAGTGAGTTTGGGCACTGATGTTGATGTTGGGTGATAATAATAAGGTCTGGCTCACAGTCGGCGTTCCAGCTCATCCTAAAGGTGTTGGATGGGATTGAGGTCAACCAGTCAAGTTCTTCAACACCAAACTGGGAAAGCCATTCCTTCATTTGCGCATGAGGGGGCTTGTCATGTTGAAACAGGAAAGGAAGGGGTATCCACAAACTTCGGGCTTTATAGTGTTCATTTATATAATAATATAAACCTCGAAAAACAGATATAGAGAGAAAAGAGGATTCTATTCACAACGCCCACCCTTAGACTGTTTGTATTCAGCGATAAGCTGGTGGGTGCTGTGAGACCAGGTTCTATTTTTGCTGGTATTTATAGAAGCTTTATAATCCTCCTCCACTCTTCTTACTGACCCTTCTTTTGTCGCTGGCTCTCCTCCTCTTTCCTTCTCTCTCTCTCTTTCTTGCTCTCATTCACCCAACAGAGAAGTCTGATTTCAGCACCGTCATTGCTGCTCAGATTCACCTTCATAACCAGACGTCTTCATCAACAACGCCTAAAAGTAGCTGAGTGACACTTGATCGGCAGTGACTCAGCTGTTGGCATTTTATTTCAACTTGCCTGGCTGGGGTTGGCCACAAAAGTCAATTAAAGAGAAAGTATGTGTTTCTACTTTGTTCACCTACACAGAAAAAAACATCTAAGTGCCTCGATGTTGAGATTTCTGCCTCCACCCCCTGAACAACTTGGTGCCTGAGACAAGACTTTAGCTGATGTCCTTGCATTGCAGCCAATTCCACCACCAATAATTGTGTTCATGCACTCACACAGAAACTACTCAGCTTTATTTCTTTGAGATGAAGCTATGCAGATCATACTTAAAGATACCATGTGTAGGATTTAGCGGTATCTAGCGGTGAGGTTGCAGATTGCAACCAAATGAAACTTCTCCAGTGTGCCAAGCGTGTAGGAAAACTACGTTGGCTGACGCGAAAACGCTATCTAGAGCCAGTGTATTTCTTGTCCATTTTAGGCTGTAGAAACATGGCGGCCGACTCCGAGAGGACCCACTCTCTATGTAGACATGAAGGGCTCAATCTAAGGTAACGAAAACACAATGACTCTTATTTTCAGGTGATTATACACTAAAGAAAACATACTTAGTAATACTATATTACATTTCTGCCAATAGATCCCCCTAAATGTTACAAACTGTTCCTTTAAAAGATAAAGTGTATTTCTCAAAATGATGTCACTTTGTTTCAACGGTAACTACTATTCAACGGCTAAACTATTCATTCATCACATTACCTCTGTAACAGTCTTTTCAAAATAAACTTCCTTCTTGACAGGAAACAACTTGGTTTGGTTTCAGAAAAGATCATGGTTTGGGTTAAAATAACTACGGAAGTGGCGTTAATTAAATATGGAAGTTATGTGATAAATAAATAAACAGTGACTTCTGGTTTTTCATGGGGTACGAACACCAGTCTCCTCGGCATTTCATGGCCTTTTCGTGGCCTTTTCGCTCTTTATACTTCCTGGTTCACGATTACATGGGTTAATTACGCATTAATTTCATGGGACATACACAAATTGCAGTGCATTGCTTTTTGTAGGTATACTGTAGCTACGAACGGTGTATGAGAACAGCCTGGGCTGGCTCTGGGAATTATGTTTGTGTTAATGTAACATGAAAAACTCTCTAAACATTTCTTTCCAGGGACAAAGTCCTGGTTACTCCGGATAATCCAAAATCCTCACTGAACAGTTTCTTTAATTTCTTCCAAAAAATATTCCAAATGAAAACAGTTAAGAAGGTGGTCTGGGGATTATCCAGCGTGGCCGGTACAGCCTGTGCAAACAGCTAATTTACAGGCTGTACGGACATTATCTGTTCCTGTTTGTGTGTTTATGTGGCAGCTCAGACTCTGACTGAACGGCTACCTCCCTCCAGTCTCTCTCCTTTTACATCTTGCTTCTGTATGTTTATGAAACAGATTCATAAACTGGACATAAGCTTTTTTTTGCTGTACTACATTTTGAACCTGTAGTCTTTCCATTGACGGGACTGAGTGGGCTATAATCGGTTAAATATCATCCTCATGAATGATATCAAACCATTCTGAGACAGAAAAAACCTTTCAGTCACAAGGTAGGAGCTGCAATCAGCTTTTGGCAGGTGAAAACTGTATTTTATGGGTTGTAATGGTCCTTTAAAGGAATTTCAGCAGGTAAAAAGGACTGATTGGGCTATAATCTGTCAGATGTAATCCTCATGAATGAAATCAAACAATTCTGAGGCAGAAAAAAAATAACCTTTCAGTCACAAGGTAGGAGCTGCAATCAGTTTCTGGCAGGTGAATACTGTATTTAGGACTTGAACAGGAATCCTGTAGATTCCTGTTCGCATCTACAGGAACTAAACCAAAATGTTGGAAATATGATGACCAGACATGAGGCTGCGGCAGGTGGGGATGGGGGAGCCAGGATACCAGAGGAGTGAGTGTTATATTTATGATTTGGTTAAACTGACTTTATGTAAAGTTTAATGGCAGTGAAACAATGACCTTCATCAACACTTTGATCATTCGCTCTCACCTGAGCATCCTCCCGCAGGTCCGTAGCCTCTTTGATGGGGGCACTAGCCGGTTTGAAAGTCTCATCCACCACCTTGATGCCGGTGTGCCTCAGCGTGACGTAGTCCCGCCCTCGCCTCCCCACTCTCCTCACCGACAGACCTCGCCGCTGGGCCTTCCCGCCTCCTGGCCGGTTGGTGATCGCCACGTGGACAAACAGGCTGGTGTGGGGTAAGGGGTCTCCCGCCAGGCCCAGCAGGGGCACGTTGCGGTAGCCGGGCTGAAGGCACTCGAAGGCCACGCTGTACTGACCGATGAAGTCGTCTCCGATGTAGTCGTCGTCTAACACCACGAAGCGCAGCAAGGCCAGCTCCGGCATGTTCACCTGGAGACAGAGAGTGAACAATGAAGCCATTCATGCGGCTGAGCACCAGAACCGAAATAGAACCACCAGACATTTCACAATGTTCTCACAAACACTGACACGGGTCAACCCGGCTGCTTCTGAAGGCTTATTCAATTTAAACTAATCTGATTTTGACCCTCGTTACTGATTCTCGTTCTTATCGACGGCTGGTTACGTCACAAGAAAAGAAACTTTGTTTAAAAAAACCCACATATTTTCAGAAAATGAATGCTGTCGTAATGACAAAGTATTTTGTGTTCCTCTTAAGTTTAAAGTTTAGCTTACTGTACATACTTTCTGAGTGTATACATGTATAGGTATATATGTATATAATTAACTGTACATATTGTTTTGTTTTATTTTATTCTAATTTGTATATATGTTATGTGTGTGTAGTGTGAAGTTTGCTACAATTTACATTTCATTGTGCAACCCTGTGTTGTAAAATGAGAAATAAATGAACTATGAATCTAAAGCTCAAATAAAATATACTATGGCTTATAATATTGAGACCCCTTCACTTCTTCTACAATTTATTGTGTTGTAGATTAAATTTTAAATTGATAAAATCAACGTTTTTGCCCACAAATTTGTTATTTTTGTCTATTCTAAAATGGTGTATTTGAATATTTCTGCATACTGGGGTCCCTAAACAGTCTTTAAATTACATAAAATGGGTATCACTGTAAAGTTGAGACTCTTGTGGATCCAAAGAGCCCAACTGTATTCATGTGTGATGATGTTAGTCCCCATAGGAGACATTTCATTGTAGCAAGACCATTTTTTTAAACTTGACCTCACTGCATAAAATGACCTGTGGTGACCTCTAGGATAATCACAGCCTCATGAAACCGTACAGCCACAAACTAGAGACCTAGAGCATTCAGAGGATGGATGGCTTGTCTAGCTAGATTGACAATAAGGGGGTTTCTGAGCAGTTTACACAACAGAAGTGTTCGCCATCTAATCACCAAAAATTGCAATTGTTACAGAAAATGTCAAAGGTTTTTGATTCCAAATCACAGCATGGCTTTTTCTATGGTGTTCCTCAAGGTCTTGGTGTCTTAATGTGGTATTTTGGAGGGATTATTGATAATTTTTATCAATTCTCGAGTGGTAAAAATGGTTAAATTTAGCACCAAATCTGTGTAACAAATGGTATCAACACCAAAAATTGCTGCAACAACTTATGAGACATAATAAAGCATGGGGATGACCATCATATACTTCTATCATAATGTTCTAAACCCTTATACACTTTTAAAATGTATTTATACAAATACAACTTGACACACAGTGCTGAGCTGCATCTCAAATTAATCTTCAGGTTCCCAGCTTTCAGATGATGTACACCACTTCTATGTGACATCTACTGTTGACCTGCTATCTCCCCCTAAAGACCCCCTGTACCCCCTAAAAAAGGACAAAAATGTGTCTATTGTGGGTCTCAGAGGGTTAATTCAATCTTCTTGGGTCTCTACAAGTTTTGCACACCTGGATTTGAGAAGTTTATCCCATTCGTCCTGATCGTGTGATATGATCGAAAGCCCCAGAACAGCTACTAAATGAACCGTGAGATTGTTTTTCTCAACTGCTGTTTCCAAAGTCAGAAATAAACCCTCCACGCAAATATACTGTATATATATATAAACACACACACACACGCTGGCAGAGCCCCAGCGTTCCGAACCAATTACCAATTCCTCGGAACATCAAACGCGTTATTTACATCTACAGTAAATTGCATTCGCCAGAAGGAACAAACTCGTTCGTTTGATTATCGAGGCTTTTAAAAGTTTAATGTTTTGTCACCTGAGGAGAGACGGCGTTTAAATGTATCTGTACATTATTCATTATCGCTGCTCTTGATTTAGAATCGGCTCTTATCAGGAGGAAAAGATGCACTTCATTTAATGTTTACAACAGTAAAAGAAGTGATCAATTAGTCACAGTATTCAGCTTGAGAAGTTCAAACACCATTTCCCTGTTATTAAGAGTCACTCATAAAGCTGTTCAGGCGAAGCATTAATGTTAATTACACGGTACAATGAAAGGAACATCCTGGTGCTGCTGCTGCAGAGGGGAAAACGCTGGGTGAAATATTACACTTGAAATCATGACTTTAATAGCTAATAAGGCCATAAACAGACGTACATGTGAGCACAGACTGTCAACACGCACACACACACACACACACACACACACACACACACACACACACACACACACACGCACACACACGCACACACACGCATAGTAAGTGGGAGGACAAATGATGCAGTGTGCCTCTGCATATTCATTCTGTGCACAGGAACAGAGAGTAAACACACTTCATAATAAAACATTATCAGCTAATGGCTGTTTTTCTCTTCACAAAGTCACACAAACACACACACACACACAGAGGATGGATACTGGTGTCGCGTCTACAGCAGAAAACAGTATGCATCTATCATTTCCCACAGAGAATGAGAATAAACTTGCCCCAAGCCTCTGTGTGTGCGTGTGTGCGCGCGTGTGTGTTTGTGTGTGTTATAACACCATATGAAGTCTTCCGGGCTCTGAAGAAGGAAATAAACTCAAACAGCACAGTTGAGACATTGATTTCCTCACGAATATTGAGATTACAGTTGGTCTGAATGTGTGTGTGTGTGTGTGTGTGTGTGTGTGTGTTCAGTCACATCTTTTCTAAATTTCAATTTTGTTGTAAATATTCTGGACCACAGCAGTCAAGACGCCCCTTTGATCCACCCGAAGGTAAAAGCACACTTATGAAGCCCCCAAAAACAAAAACTGCAAGGTTGTTATTTATTCGGTTCAAGCTTTATATTCATGAAAATCGGTAGCTGTGTCCCAAATTCAGGGTCCACTGTCTCTGAAGGACATCATGTCCCACAAAGATGGACGACTGATCCTCCTCCCAAAATGAGAGAAAAGCTGGAACTAACGCAGCGTTACATTATGTTCTACAGGCACAGCGGGAACACGGTCATGTAAATGTTTATTTTGTTTTAGTCGTTTATGAATTATCTCTAAAACTATTTTACTATTGCATCTGAGGATAAATGTCATAATGTCCATGAGTAAGTGAGGACTAACAGAGTTACAGCGGTTTATGTTAAAGGGTCCATCTGCGTTCTTTTCTGGTTTTTTTTTTATTTTTGTGAATGTAGTCTGGTGGCTTTGAAGAGAGCGATATAACGGCTTCAGTTCCCCGTCGTAAAGGCCTGCCTGACGGCGAGGTAAAGTACAACTTCTTTAGGTTTAGGCAACAAGACTACAACTTCTTTAGGTATAGGCATCAAAACTACAACTTCTTTAGGTTTAGGCAACAAGACTACAACTTCTTTAGGTATAGGCATCAAAACTACAACTTCTTTAGGTTTAGGCAACAAGACTACAACTTCTTTAGGTATAGGCATCAAAACTACAACTTCTTTAGGTTTAGGCAACAAGACTACAACTTCTTTAGGTTTAGGCAACAAGACTACAACTTCTTTAAGTTTAGGCAACAAGACTACAACTTCTTTAGGTTTAGGCAACAAGACTACAACTTCTTTAAGTTTAGGCAACAAGACTACAACTTCTTGAGGTTTATGCAACAAGACCACAACTTCTCTAAGTTTAGGCAACAAAACCACAACTTCTTTAAGTTTAGGCAAAAAACCCAATCAGTTAAGTTTAGGGTTAAAATAACTACGAACACAAAGACAACTACACATTGTTGGTTTCACACAGCATGCAAACTCTGGTCTCCTGGGTGAAAACCCTATATTTTGTGTTCCATGCATCGTCCCCGACCCTTATAGATAGTTCATACTGTCTATACTACAGCACCTGACTTACACTTCTGCTTCTGTCATAATTACTACAGTCGCTAGAGGTCACTGTCGTGTTCTTTTATACCTTCTTTTGGTCATCTACCATGTGAACAGATGACAAAACCTACTAGTGGGTGTAGTAGGCCCCTACTGACCCACATCTATGGTGCTTATAGCAACTGATAACGCCTATTTAATGGTCTGACAACAGTCTAATCGGCTGCTCTCAGAGGAAAAATGGTTTGAGACCCCTGATCTAAATACTTCTTCCACCATTGTGGACATTGTTGCACCATTAAACAATTGAGCAGTCATCCTCAGAAACTACTAAAACTAAACTTAACTAAAAAAAATGACTGCATGTGTCAGCTGTATTTTCAGGAAAAGTCTTTGGAACAGGACAAGCCAAGTCGACCTGAAGTGCAAACTTCAGAGGGAATCAGAATTGGGACACAGTCGGGGGGAGGCTTAAGGTCTTATACCGAGGAGGAAATAAAATCATACAGACACACACAGGGCCGTGTTCATATAATGTTTTACAAATGTGTGAGTGTAGCATGAAGGAGAAGGTGGTGGTGATGGATGATGTAGCAGAGAACATGTCACACTGACTGAACGAGGACCGGGCTGCCCCCCTTAGGCTTCAACTGCACTATTATAAAGAATATATCCCCGTGTGTGTGTGTGTGTGTGCGTGTGTGTGCGTGTGTGTGCGTGTGTGTGTGTGTGTGTTAATGTGTCTCCACTCCCATAAGCTGTGAGTGAGGGCTGAGTGGTGACTGGGGAGAAAAGTTTCATGCATGGGCAAACCAGACAGACAGCTCCACTAGACTGTGTGCTGTAAGTGTGTGTGTGTGTGTGTGTGAGAGAGCCGAATGATGACTTCAATCCAATCCAATTCTCAATTTTTCAGCAACAAGCCCACGGCTGAGCAGAAAAGCTCTGTGACAGTTAATTCAATCAGTTTCAAACCTCTGAAAAGACGAAATGAGGCAGAGGACACCAAATCTCCTCTCTTACATTACCCTTACATCTGGAGTTGTTACGCAACAGTCAAGTCACACTTCAGTATGATAGACGACACTGTGCTCACAGCTCCATACACTCGCAAAAAACTAATCATGGCCGTGGATCATTTCTTATTTCATCCTTCAAATCTATTAAATTGGAATAAATTTGCCTTTTCAAACTCAACCAGATAGTTTCTCTAATAGAGTTTTATGCAAAATACAAATAGCAGAATATCTTCAATGACAACAAAATATTGCTTGCATGTGGATCCTTATCTACTGTCTCCATTGAGATAAACAGTGAATGTGTGAACTGGGCTTGAGTACTATTTTCCAAAAACCACAGCTGGCCATAAAAGAAACATCTTCAGAAATTGATTTCTGGACAAAAACATGAACTTTAAAAGAAAATGAGGTTGTAAACAGGAAGCAGTTGAGACCAGTGACAGTTCAAAATGTTAATGTATTGTAATTTAAGTACACCGTCTGGCATTTAGAAGAGTACTCCGCCAATTTAACTTTGCACTCCTGTAACATTATCGGACTCATTTTGTCCGTATGGCTTATTTTACTTAGTTATGTGCCCAGATTTGATTTGTTTTGTTGTGTTTGGCTTGCTTTGTTACTTGATCCTCATTGTTGTTGTTTTTTTTTTTTTTTTTTTTTATCATTATGTTTTTTATCTATTTGAAAAACTTGAATCATCAATCATGAACAGTTAAAAAGAAAAGATAAAGATTGATGCAGCAGAACCAGGGATATTGTCTTTTTATTCCACATATTCTTCTTTTCCTTGTCAAAACCTGCCGACTACATTACCCACAATGCAACTTGACTGCCGACAGTTTGGTCGGAGTATGGAAATAGAACAGGAGTAGAAGGGTCACTGAACCTCTGTAAGACCATTGACCATTGACCTCTAATAGTTAGGGTTAGGCATTGACCTCTAATAGTTAAGGTTAGGCATTGACTTCAAATAGTTAAGGTTAGGTATTGACCTCTAATAGTTAAGGTTAGGATAAGTTGTCGGGCAGCGAATCCCACAAGAGTTTTTTCAGATCTCACATCAGATTTCGTTATTTGTGAGCTCCCTTCTAGACACGACCCAATTCTTCTACGTTGATTTGAATGGGAATGACCGTTCTACTCCTCATTCCATTTCTATTGGCCGGAGGTTTGGGTGAGTTATGCTCGTAGTAGTTATGATAATGTAGCCTGGAGCCTTTAGCCTGCCGCAGAGATGAGGAGCGGTCTGGAGAAGTCTGGTGAGCTCACTTCTTTCTAACTCCACAACTCTAGATTTGTTTAATTTTCAAAGTTGTTGTCTTCAGCCAACGCTCAGACTTCTCACAGCTCCCTCTGTTGCCACGTAAAAGGCTTTATACAACTTTTCATCCCACACATGCGGTAATACTACTAAGACCTGTAAACAGATTTTGATGTGTAAAATCGTTGGCGTTCCCCTTTAATACACTGCATGTCAACCAAAACAATAATAGTACCCTCTGGGAGACATCAATTATGATCCAATTTTCAGTTCCCTGATGCACATCATCACATTTTTAATACACTGTCACGCCCGTATTACTCACAGTTAATATGTGTTTTATGGGTGCAGACAGCTGAGACAGTGGTTTTCATCGTGTTAGTCTGCACTCTCAGTGTTTATGTGTGTTCAGGACGTGTGTGCTGCTGATGTGGCTGCCCAGTGTCTGAGCTTGGCCGCTGTGTCAAAGCCTGTAGGACAAATGATTAAAACATATGAGAGCATGCTTCAACAGGCTGATACGCTCACTTAACTGAACAGCATGACCTCGACTGTGCCTCAACTGCTGCCCTCCAGTTCCCCCACCAGGCTTTTGGTAACAAACCACAAGGCCAATGAGACGGGCAGAGCCAAAGACTTAAAGCTGGGCAGACGCTGTCCGTTTTTATTCATCTTGTATGCTGTAGTACAAGGCCAGAAC
>CAKAOH010022860.1:0-13211 GCA_916701665.1 Sebastiscus tertius | reverse complement strand
TCTCTGTGTCTCTCTGAGTCTCTCTGTATCTCTCTGAGTCTCTCTGTGTCTCTGAGTCTCTCTGTGTCTCTGAGTCTCTCTGTGTCTCTGAGTCTCTCTGTATCTCTCTGAGTCTCTGTGTCTCTGAGTCTCTCTGTGTCTCTGAGTCTCTCTGTATCTCTCTGAGTCTCTGCCGCTCCAAACACCCTCAGTGAGGAAGTATTTTTAGTCCTCTCGCTTTCATGACACTGACTCTCGCGGTGCCTCCCGGGGCTCAGCGCGCCGACTGAACCACGAGGAAGCCGAGCAGCTTCTGTGTGTGTGTGTGTGTTTGCGTGTGTGTGTGTGTGTGTGTGTGTGTGTGTGTGTGTGTGTGCACGCTCTGACCCTCTCTCCCCTCGCTGAGAGCAGGCGGCCGATTGGCTGCCTTCCAGACATGCAGCGGCGTTGTTCTTCCTCTCCGCTCGGCTGTCGGAGGATTAGTTCCCTCTCTGTTATGTCAACACGGCGACCAGATTGGAGCCTAAATGGATTTTCCATGAGACAAACTTTAAGTTTTGGAGCTGCTCGCTGCTCCACTCTGACTGATTACAGATGTTTGTGTTCAAACCTTTTAGTGCAAAGTGTCGCTGCTGTATTGAAGGACACGTCTAGTGTTTGAGTTTGTGTGTGCATGTGCACTCTAACCGCTGTCAGACTGTCAATCTGTATAAATACCGTGTGTGTGCACGTGAATGCATATTAAAACTCACCTTATCTTTTAGCAGCATTCTAGCAGCGTGTAGACGTCGACAGTCGTTGGTTGATTTTAACAACTATTAGATGGATTACCATTATAGTTGGTGCAGACATTCATGGTACCCGAGGATGAGGTCACCATGGCAACAAACAACAACACTAAAGCACCGTAGTCCGAACCAGGACGGCAAACTTTATTACTCCTTTCAACCAGATGCACTCCTTCCGTTCTTACCTTTCATAATTAAAGCCCTGGATATTTAATATTCACAGACCAGTATTTCGCATTTTTGTATTATTTATTTGTCACGCCCCCGGTGTGTAAAAGGCCGTATGTAGAAGGTAACCCACAAGTTGCGAAAACTCTCGCAAGATCCATTCAATGTCAATGCCTAACCTTACAGCGAGTCCACACTGGGAACGGCAGGAGTGCGCAACAGCAGCCGTCTGGCGACCCAACGGCAGCTGACCGGCAGTCGACCGGCAGCCGCCTGGCGACCCGCCACGCGACCCAACAGCAGCCGACACGCAACCCGCCACGCGACCCAACGGCAGCCGCCTCGAGACCAGCCACGCAACCCAACGGCAGCCGCCACGCAACCCGCCTCGCGACGCAGCCTTTATGTGTCTTAAAAAAGGCGGTTGCTAACCAGTGGCTAAATGAGACTACTGAATGTCATCGCGACGACTCTGACGTTAGCTTTTTACTTCTGGCGATCTCATTCACGCTTCAGAAATCATCAAAGTGCCGTTCATCAGTGGAGATTATCTTGCTGAACAAAACGTGTCAGTATTATATCTCTTATTTTCTGCAACAATCCAAAACCCAATGGAACAATCCCGTTGGCTTTTACTGGAGGGAACCAGGGAGATGCTAACTTCCTGTTAGACTACAAAATGACGTCATCCCTTGAGCGCTCTATTGGCGGAGGCTGTCGGTCTTGTTAGAAAGACACCTGCTGAGGTGCATGCCTGCCTTTCTGTCTGTATCTTTATATGTGTGTGTGTGTGTGTGTGTGTGTGTGTGTGTGTGTGTGTGTGTGTGTGTGTGTGTGTGTGTGTGTGTGTGTGTGTGTGTGTGTGTGTGTGCAGGGCCGGCAGGGCGGGGTGGAGATTGACCCCTGGGAAGATGCTGACTACAGCATCTACAAAGTCATCGACCGCTTCGGCTTCATGCAGTAAGTCCGTCCTTTAGTCTCGTCGTTATGGAGACAGATGTTTCCGTCAGGTCGGTGGAGCTGTGAGCGCCGATCGCTGACGGTTTCTGTTTTATTCTGTTTCCAGCGAGGACGAGCTGCCAGCCCCGACGGCACACGAGGAAAAGGTAAAGAAGGAAGTCAGAGATGTGACCGACACACAGCTGGTTCATCAGTGGTTTATATCCTGTATGTTGAACATCTCCTGTGTCCCTCACAGAGGAAGCAGCTGGACATAGAGAGGGCCGAGAAGTGGCTGAAGATGGTGAAGAAGTGGGACAAATACAAGAACAGCGACAGGGTGAGTAACGGCCCTCACACACCAGAACCATTTCAAATGACCACACAACTGCTGACGAGTATGTAAAAGTGCACGCTGGTTTCCATGTGGTCAGAGAGACTGGGTCTGCACCGGGAACGAGTCAGTCTACTGGATTCCTACATGCTCACTCATTCTGACGTAATACCTGAAATATCAGAGTCTGCAGTCTGTCGGGTGTGGGCAGAGGATGCAGGGTACCACACGCTGATGGTAGAGGTGAGGACGCTCCACGGTGGAGTTGTAGAACCGGGTGCGAACCTTCGGGGGGATGTTCATCTTACAGAGGAGGAGGTCTGAGGAAGAACGTCCTCCGGTTGAGCTCACCTGATGACATGAGATGAGTGTGTCTCCCATCTGAGGTCGCTGGTGAGAAACTCTCCAGATTCCACCACCTTTACAGCGGCGTTGTTGAGGAGTAGTGGGGGATGGTGTTTCTGGAAGTCCGTGAGCATCTCCACCACCCTGTTCACACTGAGTTCTAGGTTGTTGTCCGACTCATCATGGTCCTTGATGAGGCCGAGGTGCAGTCGTTGGTGTACGGGGAGAACAGATGTTCAACTCTCCCAAAAAACATTTGTTCTTGTCTCTTAAATTTCAGTTCTAATGACTTTAAACTCTTTTACAAATTACACATATGACTTTGTGCATAATAACAACACCTCCAAACTGTCTTTTAGTGTAAAGAAGTACAAGTACATTCTGAAAATGTTCACAATTAATGAACATTTAAAAAACCGATGATGAGCAGCCGGAGATGCCGCTCCCTCAAACCTGCCAACAATTCATTCATCAAAATAAAATCCCAGTCTGCTCTGATTGATCGACCGAACCAAACCCCTCGGCCCCGCTCGAACTAGCTTTGTTTGAGGGCGTGTCAAACTAGCCGCTAGGCCAGTATTATGCAATTGTGTTACTCGGTGACATCACCACGTTACAGAAGAAAAGGCAGGACTTCAAGCGAAATGTTTCTGGCAGTTCAGGATCAGTTTTTCTGTTTCCTTTGGCGTGGACTTTGTAGACCTTTTACATACACAACAAAAACTATATAACACACTAAAGGAAAGTGGAAAAAAGCACAATAGGTCCTCTTTAAGTTGATATCTATTTCATCTCTGTGCGTCCAGTCTGAGATGTTTAACATCCTTCTCTGTCCAGCTGAAACTCTGCTGCTGGTTTTGCAGTTCTTTGCTTAAAGAAAGACAAATAGAAACTGTATTAATCTAAATGTTTACACATTTAAAACCGTCTCCATCCTGAGGTGTCTGGATGTAAACGACTACCAACAGCGCTCAGTTGAGTTCCAATGTGAGTCTTTAAATGAAACGTTTCCACTCTCGCTGCCAGTAGAAGCTGTTACGTTATATCGGGAAGCTTTAAACCCAACGTGGTGTTATTATTCACACAGATATAAACCTGCTCACTGAATACGTTTGAAATGTGAAAAAGTTTCTCTTTGTCCCTGTGAATACGGTCGTAGGCGAACCGTAGGCGGTTCAACTTTCCGGTGACTCACACTGAGCAGCTTCAGCTCGCTCTCTCTCTCTCTCTCTCTCTCTCTCTCTCTCTATAAACCTTCTGGCTCTTCTGGTGTTGATGTTGTGTCCTACCACTCTCTCTCTCTCTCTCTCTCTCTCTATCTCTCTCTGCTGTCAGATGGTGAAGCGGGTGTATAAGGGCATCCCCCTGCAGCTGCGCGGCCGGGCCTGGGCCCTGATGCTGGACGTGGAGAGGGCCAAGAGGGAGAACGAGGGCAAATACGAGGTGTGTGTGTGTTAAACTCCTAAAGTCATCCAGCCTGCAGAAAGTCTTTATGGAAATACAGAGAATGCTCTCCTGCATGAAAAATATCTTTAATTTTTAACTATTAGCGTTAAACATGTGAATAAAAGTCTTCACGTTGAATAAGCTACCAAACAGACAAACTAACGTCTCACACTCCTGGATTAAATGTCTCTTAATTAATTGATTGCAAATTAATCGCACATTTTTTATCTGTTCTAAATGAACCTTAAAGGGAGATTTGTCAAGTATTTAATAATCTTATCAGCATGGGAGTGGACAAATATGCTGCTTTATGCAAATGTATGTATTTGGGCTGTCAAAGTTAACGCCATAACAACGCGTTAATGCAAAATCGTTTTAACGCCATTAATTGGCATTAACACAATCGATCTTTTGGAGCTTGTAGCGGCTCAGTTTTAAAGTTAGAGTGAAGATACTGGCATCATATGAAACTAGTAAACCTGATGAATCCATCGGTACCAACCAGGTCAGACCAGCTGGTCATGAAGAGGTTAAATAACGCTCCAAACTTACGCTAAATGTAAAAACTGTCATGTCCATGTTCAAAGGGGTCCCTTGACCTCTGACCTCCAGATCAGTGAATGTAAATGGGTTCTCTGGGTACCACGAGTCTCCCCTTTACAGACATGCCCACTTTATGATCATCACATGCAGTTTGGGGCAAGTCATAGTCCAGTCAGCACACTGACACACTGACAGCTGTTGTTGCCTGTTGGGCTGCAGTTTGACCTGTTCTGATTGGAGCAGATTGTTTTATGCTAAATGCAGTACCTGTGAGGGTTTCTGATCAATATCTGTCATTGATTAGTGTTGTTCATTGATTTACAATAATATATATATATATACATACATTTACATAAAGCAGCGTATTTGTCCACTCCCATGTTGATAAGAGGATTAAATACTGGACTGATCTCCTTTAAGGTTCATTTAGAACTGATAAAACATGTGTGATTAATCACGATTAACTATTTTACTCGATTGACAGCCCTACTATATCACATTATTTTGATAATTAAAAACAAAATGTTTCTTCGGATGCATCAACTTTCACTTGATAAAGTGCTTTCACTCCGTTATGAGTACCTCTCGTGACGGAGTCCGTCTCGTTGACTCTGCTCTTTATTGTTTCTGCTCAGAAAATGAAGGATCAGGCTCGACTGTACTCGTCTGAGATCAAACAGATCGACCTGGACATCAACAGGACCTTCAGGAACCACATCATGTTCATGGACCGCTTCGGGGTCAAGTGAGTCTCACAGAGTATCTGTAATAACCGTTTCCAGTCAGACTTCACATCTGTAACTGATCTTCTCCTTCAGGGAGAGAAAAACTCTCTGAAACACTGAGAACATGTTTTTAACGTCCTCTCGAACTGCTTCGCTTTGTCGACAGAGAGCTTCAGGTTTTCACAGCAGATTAATGCTCACGGTTTTGGTCGGGCGTCCGCATACTTTTAGCCACATATTGTGTATGTAACGTTGTTCGTTTCCAGGTTGCAGAGTTCAAACTGTTCCACATCTGTAGTGGAGACAGTGATTCTGCACCCTCGGTGTGAACCGGAGGCCTGAGAGAGAGAGATAGAGAGAGAGAGATAGAGAGAGAGAGAGAGAGAGAGAGAGAGAGAGAGAGAGAGAGAGACAGAGAGAGAGAGAGAGGTGGGCCGGCCGGCTGTGCTCTGGATGCCGTTTTGTTGGGTCTGTGTGGAACCTGATCCCGTCACAGAGTGATGTCACTGACAGTTTAATAGACCGCAGGCCTGTTTCGGGAGCGGCAGTGGAAAGTCTGGGGCAGCAGAATGTTTCAATATTTAACAGGAGTTCAGCAGCCTGCGAAAAAATGAACCTTTTTATAGTGACGGAGAGCAGCAGCGGCGCTGCAGAGCTGCTTCATCTGGGTTTTATGTGTTTCCTCTCTGTTCTGTGTTCACTATAATCTGCTCTTTTTGATTTATGTGTTCTGTGTTTTCTTCTTCTCTTTGTTTTGTGTTCTCCGTTTCCTCGTCGTCCTGTCGTCCTCTTGTTCTTTGTGAGGAGTCTCACCAGCTCTCGGTGTTTCAGACACTTTGTCGGTTTGTAACACAGTCCGGTTAAAACAGGGCAGAGTGAGACCTCCTGTGGACGAACCCACTAAACTAGGAGTCCTTGTTTCAGATGTTTTGGCAATGCATGATGGTAGTTATCTCTTAGGCGAAGAAGATTAATTACACGTTCATCACCTATTATACATGTATGTGTAGAAACTACAGACTGTCTACGGTAGAAACAACAACGCCGCTGCCGTATTCATGCCCACTGATCCATCCAGACTCCATTCAGAAAACAAGCATTTTAAAAAGTCGTCTGCTTGTCGTCATGGTAACAGACCTGATAAAGCATGAATACAGACTTTTTACTAATCAGCATCATTATGTAGTTAATTCGGCTTAATTTTGATCCGTTTACAACCACGTCGCTGCCGTATTTATGCCTACATGACATCATGTTGAATGTTGATGGAGCAGCTGCGTAGCCTGGCTCTGATCCATCCAGACTCCATTCAGAAAACAAGCATTTTAAAAAGTCGTTTGCTTGTTGTCATGGTAACGGACCTGATAAAGCATGAATTCAGACCTTTTACTAATCAGCATCATCATGTAGTTAATTCAGCATTATTTTGATCCGTTTATTGATATTAAATCACAGCACAATGTGATTATTTTGGGTTCATACCGCAGTAGCGACGCTTTGCTCTTGGTGTGAACACAGCGTTACCATATCGACCATTGTGCACTACTTTTTAAGTTGCATTGTAGGATATTATCCCACTATAAAGTCCACTATATATGTTTAGTGGACCACCCAGTAAATAATAAAGATTTTTGGACACAAATCCCATCCTTCATAAATGGATAAGTGTTTCTTCCTCTCCTCTCTGCAGGCAGCAGTCTCTCTTCCACGTCCTCTCTGCGTATTCAGTCTACAACACAGTAAGTGGCTGTTTCTGCTTCATCACATGAAACACTAAAATACCACTTTAACTTGATTTGACTGATAAAAACTGCTTGTTTTCCACTCGCGGCTCAGTTCAGTTAAAACCCGCTGCTCTTATGTATCCGATTACCGGTCTGGACTTCATTATCACGGGCAAGATGTAAGGATGATAAATAGCTTGTTAGCAGTGACACCTGTGGTTAGTTCTGGTCTCCTGGACCGGAGTCGATGACGTTACTCTCTCCGTAGTTAACCCCCGTCTATTCACTCAGTAGCAGTCAGACAAGACACGGGAAACCTCTGCTGGTCTGGAGGAGCTGCAGCAGTTATTTCTGACCAAACGTCCACTGAACATTCACTAGATATTCTCAGAGCTACACTAACTCTGCTGCTAGACCAGAGGTCAGCAACCTGCGTCTCTTCAGCTCCTCTCCAGCGGCTCCCTGTGGAGCTTTAAAAACATTAGTGGAAATGAATAACTGTTTTTGTGTTTACATTTTCATTTTTATTGATCATTGTTGTAGGTCTATGGTACGACGCTACGACGGAGTATTAGGACCACACTGAGGAAAAAAGATAAATCTGAGATTTCAAGAATTAAGTCATAATATTAATATATATATGTATAGTAGTAGTAATTTTACAAGTTCTGACTTTATTCTCGTAGTATTCCGACTTTTTTCTCTCTTTTTTCTGATCGTGTTTCCTCTGTGAGCCGACAGACAGCCGGTGGAAACGTGACTTTATCTGTGGTTGTGTCCTGCAGGAGGTGAGCTACTGCCAGGGGATGAGTCAGATCGCCGCTCTGCTGCTGATGTACATGAACGAGGAGGACGCCTTCTGGGCGCTGTCACAGCTGCTGACCGATCAGAAACACGCCATGCACGGTGAGACGTCACAGCATGAACATGAACATGAAAGCTGCCTGCTGCATGTTTTCATGATGAAGTCTTCTTCCTTTTTTCTTTTTCTCTCTCTCTTCTTCAGGGTTTTTTGTTCCCGGGTTCCCCAAACTTCAGCGATTCCAGGCACATCATGATCAGATTATCTCCAAACTCATCCCCAAGCTGAAGAAACATCTGGTGAGATCACTTACACAAGTGTTTCACAACCGAGCACGAAGGCGAAGGAACGACGAGGCAGCAACTATTCACATTTGTGGTGACATTTAATGAGATTCTCTGGCGGTTTGATGCTTCGTAGATATTTGCTGATCGTCTCTCTCTCTCTCTCTCTCTGCAGGACAGAGAGCAGATGTCTGCAGGGATCTACAGCACTAAATGGTTCCTACAGTGTTTCATCGACAGGGTGAGGAACCACTTCCTGTCTCTCACCTCCAGTTAACGACACACTGACGTCACTTTCAAATTAATATTATTATTATTATTCAAATGTTTTTATTGAATTTCTTTTTCCACTTTTATGCAAATATTCATACACAACTCATAAATTAATTAATAAATAAAATAAAAATATATATTATTCAAAATACATATTAAATAATAAAATAAATGAATGAATAAATAAAATACATATATATTATTAAACATATGTATTAAATGAATAAACAAAATAAAATATTATTAAACATACATATTAAATGAATAAATAAATAAAATAATATATATTATTAAACATACATATTAAATAAATAAGTTAATAAAATAAATAAATATACATATTATTAAACATACATATTAAATAAATAAATAGTAATAATCCATATTAAGTGGGTCAGAAAAAAAAAAAAGAAAGAAAAATGTAATTTATTATTAAACATATATATTAAATAGATAAATAAATGAATGAATGAATAAATAAAATTAAAACATACCTATTAAATAAATAAATAAAATAAATATTAAACATACATATTAGATACAGAAATAAATAAAACAAAAAATATGTATTATAAAACATGCGTATAAAATAAATAAATAAATAAATCAGTGAATAAATAAAGATAATAAAGTCACATTTAAAGTAATTGGACCGGAGCCAGAGCAGCTTGTCATCTTACTTCATTATGTGAAGATAACAATAAGAGTTTACTTGAATATGTGTAACAGAAAGCTACAAGGCCACTTCTTTCTGTCCGTCAGACGTTTAAATGAAAGTAACTTTTTAATGATGAAACAGGCCCTGAAGATGTGAAGTGCATCACAAGGGGAAGTTGGTGATATCAAACGTTGGATGCTCATCTGTCAGATCATCAGTTTGTGTTAATGAAGAAGCAACACTAGATTAGTTGAGCGTGCTGCAGCGTTACAGGAGGAACAGGAGGTTTAATTGAAGGAAGCTCATTAAAGCCCAGCTAGAAACACTCATTACTGGCCTGTTTGATTGACAGCTGATCTCTGGGATCCTACCAACACAACAAAACGTTTTCACCAATAACGACTGAAAGAATGTGTCAGATTGGCTTTTCAAAGATCCTTTTACGTGATTTCAGCAGAAAAGCTCCTGCTGATATTTGAGCTCGGGGACATAAGAGAGAGAGAGCATTAGGAGCTGTGAAGCTAAGCTGCCATTAGTCTCCTCCGTGCATACCCACAATCCTGTGGTGGCGTTGGTCTGGCAGGATCGGGCCGCTGTCAGCACTTCTCCGTCCCGCTGAGTGGCCCGGCTCAGAGGAGGCCCGCGGGCCTCTGAGGTCTGGGAAGGAACCAAACAAACCTCCTGACTCCGGCACATACAGTATGAGAGAGGCCGGCCGCCGCCGCCGCCGCCGTAAACACGGTGAAATGAGCCGCAGTGACACGGCGACCTGTTGTGTTTCCTGCAGACGCCGTTCACGCTGACTCTTCGCCTGTGGGACATCTTCATCCTGGAGGGAGACAGGCTCCTCACCGCCATGTCTTACACCATCCTGAAGATACACAAGAGTAAGAACAAACGGTTCAATATGATATTTACTCTCTGGACAACGGTACGATATCTGCTGATATCACAAAGTCTGCCACGATACGATTTAGATTCGATTCAATTCAGGGGCCTGCGATCGATATGAGGCGATATCATATGTCATATATATTTAACACACATTTATATCAACTCACGAAAAGCAACGAAATTATGATTTGACAATTTTATTCCTGAGCTCTCCCAGACATTTACATGAAAAACAATCTGTTCTTTTTAATAAAAACAATAAATATAAAGCGGAGGTTTCAAAATAAAGGCGTATCTTCAAGGTGATATCTGTGTTTTCACTTTGCATCGATGATATCAACGTGTGACCTTTGTGCTGCAGAGCGTCTGTTGAAGATGTCTCTGGAGGATCTCAGGGAGTTCCTGCAGGAGCAGATCGCTCAGACCTTCTTCTACAGCGACGACGTCATCGTGGAGCAGCTTCAGGCCTCCATGACCGAGCTGAGGAAGATGAAGCTGGACCTTCCTCCTCCAGGTAGGCCACATTTACTTAGTCAGAACTTAAAGATAAATCTAAAACGAGTTGTTTCTAAGAATCCGTTGTGTTCTCAGGGAAGCCGGAGGAGCTCCCCCGTAAGCCTCTGGGTGAGGAGCTGCCGGTGCTGCTGAGTCCGGTCCAGTCCTCCAGAGGGAAGCCGTCCTCCGCCAGCGGGATCCCCAGAGCCGGCCTGAGCCTCCACATCATCTCCCACCAGCCCGACTCCATATCCCCAGACCAGAGCCCTTCCAAGGACCCCCGGGACCTGGAAGCCGCGGACGAGGACGAGGCCCCGCTGCCGTCCCCGGACCCCATCATCATCCACAGCCAGGCGCCGCTCACCCCCGACGGCTCGCCGCTGACGGGGCCTCCGCCTTACCAGCCCCCGGGGAGCGAAGTCCCAGAGGGTCCCCCCTCAGCGCCGGATCAGGAGAGGGACGTAGAAGCGCTCTCTCCGGCCTCCACCGACGACCAGTCCTCCTGTAAGGTCCCAAGGACTCTCTCGGCCCCCGTAGTCCAGGTGGCCTCACCGCCGGCGTCAGGCCCGGCTCAGTCTGAGGCGGAGAGGGCAGAGGACCGCTACCTGGTCCAGCTGCTGGAGCAGGCCTCAGCTCTGCCCACCAACAGGAACCTGAACCAGGACTCCAGTGAAGCTTCAGAGGAAACATGAGACGAGCAGTTTACTGATCATGTCCTCCATTTATTGATTCTGTCCTCCATTTATTGATTCTGTTTCACCTGTTTGGTACATCAGACGTTCTGTACGGGTCACGTTCAGGACGAGGTAACCTGCAAAGTGTTTTAATGAAGAACTACAGATCAGATTATCAAAATATCTGATCCGTATCAGGAACAATATTAGTTTTGGTTTAATTAGTCAGATTTTAAAAGACAAACTAACCGTCTAAAACGGTTTTAAAAGAAGCAACTTCCCTCCTTTTAGGTGTTTAAACGTGTTTTCACTTCGTCTAGTTTGTAAGCCAGCTGTTCTGGCTGTTCTCACCCACAATCCTCTGCTCAGCAGATAAATGAGCAAGAGGGTCGAAGGTCAAGGCGTCATGTTAGGAGGAAAGGCTCGTTGGAGATGAGCGCAGAATCGATCACCGCCGATCGCCGCGCAATGCACGCCGGTTAGATTTGTGTCCGACTTGATCGGTAGTGTCTAGAAGGGAACCAGCAAACTGGGGAAACTCTAGCGAGGTTCTTAAAGGTCAGAAAAGGTCGTCGGGTAGCGGCGAGTCTCACGAGAGGTTTTGCAGATCTCAGATCAGATTTTGCAGTTTGCGGGCCTCACGCCCTCACGAGATCGAGGCGGCCGCAACTTTTTAGAGCCGGGCGCCGCAGTTGCTCTCCACCGACTGCAAGACCAAGGGCATTATGGGAAACGGCTGGCTGAGAGCGGATTGGCTCTTAGTTTTGACAATTTTGTAGGATATTACATGAAGGTTTCATCTGTTAACAAACATCTGGTGTGGCTGATAATAATACTAATAACTAGAACGGCACTCGGAGAGCACAGACTTCCGCCAAGGTGCGTGACTTTAAAAACAGATCCCAGCTCCCAGCTGGCGGTGACATGAGGCGGTCGGCTTGTTATTAACACGGTGTGTTTCCGTGTTACGTGTCGGCGGATGCCTCTCTCATCCAGCAGCCTTGTTATGTCTGTAGAACGTTACACTGCGTTGTCTCTCATCCTGTCATCTACCGCTTTGTTCTTTCTCACCGCGGACGGACAGCAGCTCCACACATCCACACACGTATCTCTCTGCTCGAAGAAGAAGGCGGGGTCACGCGTCATCAACGCGTCGTCAGCTACTCTGCTCATGTGTTATACCCTGAGGTCTGAATGTTCTGGCTGATCGGAATCCTTAAAAATATTCCTGAATCCGGATCATGATCCGGATCGCCACCAAAATCTAATGGATTGTTCATTGTGCCACACCCCACACCTTCAAGAAATTTCATTCAAATCCATCGCAGACATTTGGAGTAATCCTGCTAACAGACAGACAGACGGACAGACAGACGGACAGACAGACGGACAGACAGACGGACAGACGGACGGACGGACAGACGGACAGACGGACAGACGGACAGACGCCGGTGAAAACATAACCTCCTTTCTAGGCCTTCTGCCTTGGCGGAGGTAATAAATCTGAACGTGGTCTGAAAACTACACGTAGCCTACAGATGATCAGATCTAACAGGATGTCACTATCTCAGTGAACGCTGCTGGGAACTGTCCGACTTGACCGCAGCTTTTAGTGTCCGCCTCCTGCTGCTGCCGCCGCCGCCTGATCTCGTCTACTCTCCAGGAGAGGCGCAGTTCATCTCCAACGAGCCTGTTACGTCCCGACTGTGTGCATACTACATGCAACAGTACGTACTTTGTAAGGGCAGCAAATATGCGATTTGGAACGCACCCCCAGTTTGTGTCTCTGCAGGAGCTTAAAAAAAAGCCTGATGATGTCATGATGATGTCATGATGATGTCATCACAGCTGTCTCAAGTTGGGCTTTAACAGGAAGTCGGAGTTACAAACCGGAGGTGTGAATGTTTAAAGGATGTGGATGTTTTCCAGGCAGGGAGGATCTAATGAAAGATGCTGTTGAGTTGCATTATGGGAAGTGTAGTATCTAGTGTTTTTGGCCATTCTGTTTTTTTAGGGAGGTGAATGTGGTTTTTAATTGCACGCATATTGGTATTGGATTATTGATTATATAATAACTTAAATCCTTTAAACTGATCTGATCTGTGCAGAACAAAATGTACCTCACATCTTCACAACAACT
>CAKAOH010022859.1:67325-82037 GCA_916701665.1 Sebastiscus tertius | reverse complement strand
GTTTACTAAGATTAATTAATCAACTAAGAGGGGGCAGCCCTAGAACATCATTGAGATCCAACCACATCATCATATTCCTTGACATACCGTTATAAGAAATAAAAATAGTTCACAGGAAAACCGGAAATATAATCCTGATAATCCCTCTCTTTTATTCAGTTTTAAATATCCCCATAGTCCCCTCTTCTCCCCACCCAACCCCATGAGAACCAGAACGATGTTAACAGTCGTACCCTTTACTCTCCCTATCAACAGGTCACTGATTAAACAAGACAAAAGCGAAACAGAAAGAAAGAAACGGTGGGTTTTAGTCTGATGGTAATTCAATTTCAATTATCTTCAATTGTATGTAGCGTCAAATCATAATAAGTCATCTCAAGATGCTTTTCTTATAGGGCAGGTGTAGGCCAAACTCTATAATTTAGAGACCCAACAAAAGATCCCCATGAGCATAAACTTGGTGCGAAAGTCAAGACAGTTGGCGAGGGAGGTTTAATGGGTAGAAACCTTGGGCAGAACCAGGCTCTGGGTAATACATTTAGTGAGTTGAAATACGTTCTAAAAGGTGCCATTTCCCAAATAATTTCTATTCTCTTTTCCAGTTGTTGGTCATTGTTAATGAAAAACTAGTGACAAACCATACCAAACTTTCTCAATCCTCAATGTCACAACATCACTTTCATTTCAGCATGTAGAATCATCATATCCTTTGTTTTTCAAACAGACCATTTCATGAGGCAAATAAGAGCAACACTTGTGTGCATAGACGATAGATGATTAAGAGTGTTTACATGATGGATAATGCTGCATTGTTTTAAGTAAATTATATCCAGGAGGTGATTTGAGGGTCAGATGCCATCCCCCTTGTTAACCTGCCACCCCCTCTCCATCTTCTAGTAGCAGAGAGAGTGCAATAGTCTGCCTGACTCATTGATTCTTTATCTGACTGAGGTTTGTGCAAGTTAGAATCTATGGTCCCGAACATAGCTCTGAAATATCAGTAGCCTAACAGAGCTGTGTATTGATAAATCCATGGTGCTGTCCGTGGTGCTGAAGTCGCAGACAGATTTGTAATTGCTAATCAGTTTCATCTTGGATCTATAATGTTCTCTAAACTATATAGCTAGTCACGGGTGAACGAAACAAACTGGGTCCACCCCCCCTGTTATAAATAAATCACATAAATAAATATACAACAAAATGTTTAGATGCATTTGTAAAGAAAGAAAAAGAGTAAAACTGGAAGCACACTGTGGTCAGACTGAACCACAACTCACTGGAGCTTAACAGCAATATGGTCATGCATCTGGACTATGGTGCAGCTGGAATATTAATAAGAGACATTTTAACTAACTGAATAGACCTTAAATGAACCAAGCTTTACTAATTATGAGTATCTACAAGTAGGTGATAGACATTCCCTATCCACATGGTTGACAGCACTTTTCTTTTCACTGTGTTTGCGATGTTGGAGGGCCAACGCACTAAACCATAACCTCACTCCTGACAACAGTAATTTCAGATTCTGCTTTTCCTTTTTTTTTTTTTTTTTTGATTATAGTATAACTTCACATTTCTATAAAAACTAACTGAAGCGGAGAACACTGTTATTATGTTCAAAGGTTGTGATGAAGATCAAAGTAGAACTGCTCATCAAGCCCACACAACACCGCGAGCAAGTTAAACGACTCTGGGCTAAAACTGGCCAATAAGAAGACAATTTAATATGGTGTCTGGCAGAGCAATATCTCTCTAAATTGGTTTTGCATTTAAAGTGAAAGATACATGGATAAAAGAGAAGAGAGAAGGAGGCGAGGAGAGGTTAAAGAGGGAATGCTCAGACTGTGACAGACTGATTAAAATGACATTCAAGGTGTCAGATGTGGTGCTGTAGGGGGATTTCATATCCTCTCCTCTCACATACTGTTCCTAATGGATCAGATTTATGAGCCTAATATAGTCCACTGGACCTCTGAAATGGCATTTTAGAGGTCTCAGCTAAAGTATGCGTTAAGTAGAATGAAGTGAGGAATGAGGCTGGATGAAGGATTCAGTTACGTCTACACCTGAGAGGTTGAATCTATTTCGGTCAGCGCATAAATGAAAGCCTACACTTCATATTGTGCCGAAGGATCGACACATAATACGCTGCGATAACTATAACAAGGATATGCCTCTCCCTATCAGAACAGATCCAACACATGGACAGACACAAGGGTGTCTTCTCCTCGCTGTACAACATGCTAGTCTTGTAGAGCAGTATGGAAAAAGGAAACACACGCGTTCTGTGTTTGCCAGAATGCTAATAATGTAATTATAAGCCTGTTACTGACTGACAAAGCGTAACACGGACAGCTGTTATGTGCCTGCAGGATGCTATCTACCAGAGTGTAGTCTCATCCGGTGGAGGACATGAGCAGCCATATAAATGGAGTGGACAAAACATTCCAAACACCTCTCTACATAATGTAATACCATTCAACAGATGGTGGTGGAAAGCAAGTAGTACATTTGTTCAAGTACTGTTCTCAAGTACAGTTATGAGTTGTACTTTATTTGAGTATTCCCATGTTATGAAACTTTGTATTACTCCACCATATTTCACAGGGAAATATTGCAATTTTTACTCCACTGCATTTATTCAACAGATGTATTTACTCATTACTTTTCAGATTTACATTATACATATTTTTAATATTTGTTGAAATGCTTATTACATCCCGACAGCAATCAATAAATCAAATACTCTGACAAAAAAAAATAAAAAAAAGTCTTCCACAAGCTGCTAGCTTGACAGACAGCCGTGAATTCGAACAATAGTCATGTTCGTTGTTCATGTTCATTATGATAGTTTAAGGTTCATAATGATACTTTTGGGGGAGTGGCTTTAGAGGAAGGCCTAAACGGACTGTCAGTCTCACCAACTTGATGACTTTCTCGCTAAATTTAAGGACTTTTGGGGCTCGTGCTGCTAGCTGCTTTCATAGGAAAAGAGTTAGCAACGCTGGGCTCGTTTTTATGGTTGAATCATTTTTAAAATCTAGTGCACTCTTGCTCGTTTCTCAGCATTACCGCCCCAAACTTTAAACCATTGGTTTTGCACTTTTTTGGCTTGTGACCCCTTAAAAACTTGCCTTGTTAGCCCCACTTCTTACATTTCAGATGTCGTAGAGTTATTCACAGTTACTCTACTGAGTAATTTCCCCCAATACACTTCTCAGATGGTTTTGGCTGAATAAGTATTGGAGGTTCAAAGAGGTGAAATTTTCCAATATTTCACAAAAGAGCAAAGATCATAGAATATTCCACATATTTTTGTCATGAAATCTGCTATGTTTCCTACCACATTAATCATCTCCTGACCCCTCAGCTTTATCTTGTGACCCTTTGGAGGGGGTTTGATGCCCAGGCTGAGAACCACTGGACTAAACTACACAACTGTATTTAAAAATGTCAAAACTAGCTCCAAAAAGCAGCTGCAACAGTAAAATACTGCTTATACATTGATGCATCAGTATGATCAATCTAATAATATCATATACAGTATTATAATGTATCAGTCACAGGGGATTCTACTGCACAGTCACTTTTATTTTTAGCTGATAATATGTATGTACTAGGGCTGTTAATTGATTAAAATATTTAATCGCAAATTAATCACACATTTTTTATCTGTTCAAAAAGTACCGGAAAAGAAGATTTTTCAAGTATTCAAACCTCTTATCAACATGGGAGTAGGCAAGTAGTGTTGCTTTTTGCAAACATATGTATACATTTATTATTGGAAATCAATGAACAACACAAAACAATGACAAATATTGTCCAGAAACCCTCCCAGAAACTGTGTATCTTACAAAAAAAACCTATGCAAATCATAAGATGGCAAACTGCAGCTCAACAGGCAACAATAGCTGTCAGTGTGCTGACTTATACCTAACATGAATGGAATATTACATATAGGTTTTATAGAAGTTATATTAATGACTTTACTGTGAAGGGGGGCAATAATTAACAAAAAACACAACATTTACTTTCTCCAATATGTGCCACGCACACCACAGACAAAATGTTGATGGTTGCACTGGGTGGTATGCTGCGGAGAGGACACTCACACACACAGTCATCACACATGGACACACAGCGTGGTTAATCTCGAGCTGTGTGTCAGCTGGCATTTTCTATTCTGGAGGGAAATGGGCTGTGACAGACATTACTGCAGCACACACACTCTGAATAAGAAAGTAGCCTCTGCTGGTACGCTGGAAACACACTCAAGGTTACACAGCGCTCTACACATTGGGGAGAAGAAAGAAAGAACAAAAGAATAAGAGATAAATAGAGACTTTGACAAAGTACATAAAATAGCAGTACATACCGCTGACATATTGCCAATCAGTAGATTTCTTACTATTGCATAAGAACAAGAGACAAGGTTTTTGGCAAAGGATAACTTCCCGGTCCTCACAGAACACTTTGCACTCTAATGTGCACCAGTGATGAACTAAAGAAAGACCTTCAGCACCGTTCTACCAGTACAGGGCATTGAAAGTCCAGCCACATGTGTCTCCTCAGCTCACACAGAATGTGAAAGGCTAAATATCCATTATCAATGTTTCCATGGATATGACAGGCCGGCATCTTCAGTCTCCAATACCACTTTTTGTTCAAGCATGGGCAAAAGCAAATTTATATGCCGTCGCACAGACATGCCAGATGTGCCGACGACAAACACGTAGTATAAAACTATAGAAAGCTGTGTATACGCATAATGTCACTCATAATAAAGACCTCTTGGTATAATCATGCATCTGCTGCAGGAGAACAACATGGCACACACTCAATAAATCTGTATTTTCTTCTCTGTTTAATTAATTAAGCCAAAAATGCTTAATTTGAGACCTGAAACTGTGCATCTGCAACATGTTCCCAACTTTAATTACACCTCTCTGGCAGCTGCCAACAAGTCCCATACAAATCCCAATATTGCTGCTATGTTTAGAGCACCGATCACAGGATCTGGGACATTGTTGCATTGCATCATTAACACATGGAATCAGTGTGAACCAGATGTTCACAATTTTAAAACAAAAACATGCAATGTTGGCATAATTTAAACAACAGAGAACTCTCATACTGCACCAACTTGGGGTCGTTAATGCTTCATTCCAAGATGCTTATCCTACAATATTATGTTCCCACAGAACTAAACTGCAAGCTCAATTGTGTTCCAAAGGAAACATACTTTCTTCACAGTTTTAAAACACATGATTACCATAGTAAATTGAAAGTTAACAAAACAAAAACACAACAAAACTACTTGGTCATGTTTAGGCAACAAAACTTAGTAAAACAGCATGGTTTGGCTTAAAATAAATATGTTTGTTACGTCATTTAAGTTACAGACCTACATTAAAATAAGTCAATGTAGACTTTTGTTTTCACACAGGACATGAGCAGCAATCTCCTGGTAAATATACTGTGTTTGTTTGACCCAACTGTCCACCCCAAAGAAGTTAGAAACAAACGTAACCTGGGAGAAAATATGTTTCCCTCCAAACATAACACAGTTTCGCTGTATAGGAATGTCATTTTTAGGAGACCAGGCTGCTTATTGGCATGGCTTACTGGTGCAATAGATTATTAATGTTATTAATTACACCTCTGCAGTGTGTATGCAATATGTTTCATCATTACTAACATACAATAAAGAGGCTACTTCTAAGAAATGGTTGACACCTAAAGTTCCAATACTTAAGTAGCTAGTGATTGAACCCTCAACGTTGCCATAGAAAATGCTTCCATGTCTCACAAAGATCCACTCTTGCTGTCTTCACTGCCTACTTGTGATTCGACACACTTTGCATTGATTCACTGACAATAATTGAATAAGCCATGCAGACAGGCAGCCAGCCTTATGGGCCTGCTGATTATCTGATCACTGAAAATCCCCAGGTTTAACCACGGGTGCAATTAAACGCCAACAAAATACAATAACGGAGTGAGTGTTAAAGAGCATTCAGACCAGGCAACTAACACCGTCTCCCAGGTGCTAGCCTGCTGCTTGCATAGATGATCGAGTCGCCAAGGATACCGCTCTCAAAGTCACTGCGTGGTTAATACTACATCACTTGGCAATTTCACACTACACAGCTCCGTGTTTGTAATAGCCTATGTTTGACATGTCCAACAGTCACTCGTTTTCCCTCCATCGTTCAGCCAGCCTCACCTCCAAATCCACCCTGCAGAACAAAGTATTCTGCTATTTAATAACCATCTATTCATTGGTTTCTTCCACTGATGTTGTTGCAGCTTTTGGGCTTTCACTGACTTCAACCTGACTCTGAGGTCTTACCACTGCTCTGCAGTCTTCACCACAAAAATGAATACCAGGCTTTGGATTGATTCTGTTACATGAATCAGTAAACAAGCAAAACAAAATCATGTGCCTCCGTGTCCTCCGGTGCCCCCCAATGGCATCTGCAAGATTTCACAGACCAGAAGAAAACAACCAGTCAGATCTGATCTGGAGTCTGCCATCCAGCTGCCGTCTATGACAGCTGCTGTCAATCACTCACGAACTCCAATCAAACGGTCAAACTAGGCAGCGCTGATGAAATAAGAATCAATATCCTGTTACTGTAATGCCTATTTCTCGCCTCAAATGATTTCAGAATCATCTGGTTTAGCTGTAAAATGAGAAAGTTTGTGACCTGGTTGCCATGTTTAGATCAGTTGAGGAAATGCCAAGCACCACCCACCAGCCGGAGCACAGCCAATAAGAACGCTCAATAGGAACGCTCTCTCTGAAATGACCTGTGATTGGCCAAAGTCTCCCGTCACAGGTTAGATTTTTTAAAGCCTGAAAACAGAGCCACAAGGAGGTGCAGAAGTCTAGTTTTATCTCAGAACACTTGAATTACAATACGCTGAAAAGTTATTATGGAATTTTTGCCCAATGATACCAAAAAAATTCTGCCTACTGAAGCTTTAAAGGAGGCAGTGAAGGGCATCTGACAGCACCTTACAACCCAAGCAAAGACAAACTCCACTAAACATCATGACATATGTAACATCCACGTAGTGTTTGTATTATTTGGTATCAAGACCAGGTAGGACATATGGACCTAACATAAATAATGGAAAGCCAGCTAAGTATAGCTCCACCTTTGTCTCCTTAATCAGCTGTGTGCAGCACACCTGCATACATTGTACACTTCCTCTTGGAAACGGACCATTTGCTCAAAGGACACTTTGACTTGTGAAACACAAGTGTAACTAACGACATTAATAATGTCTGCTTTCTATTTCAGTGCACCAGTTCCAGAGGTCTGGTGTCGTGCACACTGGTTCATCGGGGTGTTTAAATGGAACAGAGGCACCATTAATGTTATGGATCACACGTGTGCTTTTGTTTCTATAAGTCATAGGTCTGTTGAAAGTAAAAAACTGCACTATATTAAGATGCAAAAAGACTTATCAGCAGTAAATGTGGTTTTACAAAGACATACAACCCTGGACAATATTCATGGAAACAGCCAATGACAGGGAGCAGGGCCATGAGGCAGAAACTGAGCTGACACCATCGTAAATCATCAACTCAATGCTCTGCTGAGCAAAACAAAAACACATATATTGACATATGGAGTGTATACAGACAGCCAGGTAGGAGTGTTAATAAATCATAAGCAAAGATCATAGGCGGTGGATTCACTGAGTCACCAGTTTATTAGATGCAATTCAATAAAACAGCCCTGCAATAAACCCAATGACTGTGAAGCTTACTGTATAATGTTCAGCATTTGCTGACATTGTGATAAAGAGGATGTTGATTCAAGTCTGTAGTGGACTTTAGCAGAGTGTTGTAGTGGGAGCAGTAAGTATTGATGTTATATTTGAGAATGAATGTAGTAGAATGTTATTAATTTATCTAGTTTGACAGATGGCCCAGTGTAAAATATTGCAAAATTGCTGACATTTTGCGAACGTTACACTCTCTGCTAGCTACTGCAACTCTCAACAGAGATGAGAAAGAAGCAAGATGACTCACTCATTAGCTACTTCCATCATCAGCTCCGAAAAAAAAAAAAAAGATCGCTGCTTCTGAAATTGATGATGAAAGTAGCTAACGAATGAGCCATCTCGCTTCTTTCTCATCTTGGTTTAGATTTGCACGTGCGCTGTACCGATCGGGCAGGATGTACGAATCAGGTAGCGAGCAAGCCCCTAGAAGTGCGCCGGGCTTTGATGCACATTTCCGTAGTGGCCGAACGGTGGTACTACAACTTCCGTTTGTGTCATGTGACAAATACTTTTTTCCTATAGGCTCACAATGGGAAAGAGACGTCTGTAACTCAGCGGATAATTTTTTTGAGGTAAATCAACTTCCCAGTATGAACACTTGAAGCCCTTATTTAAATCATTAGGTCCTAAAAGTTGTAAAATGCACTAATAGCTGAATCCAGAGTTATTTTTCTTCCTCAGTTCATGTGAATGACACCTCGACCGAGGCTAGGGTGAGGGCTGAGAGGCGGAGTTAAAGGAAACGCTACTGCGCCTGCTCTGTGGGCCCAATGGATGCGGAAGATCTCCGGATGATCCGGGTACTTCATCACTCTGGAGTTGGGCCATTTTGTCTTCATGCGCCACTGAGCAACTCATAGGAATGAACAGGAGCCTACAACGCTGTATCCAGTTCTCTTTATACATCCACGACAGCGAGTGACACGTGTTGTTGTTCCTGTGTAGCGTGAATGAGCCGATAAATGATACTGTATGATAACGTGATATCGAATCAATGCATAGACTCGTGTACCTGCCGATACCCAATCCAGCATGTTAGGCTCTATCGGAGTCATTTCTAATACTGGTATCGGTATCGGAAGAACTCTACAGATCACTATCAGGGAAAATTAGATTATAATGTTCACAATTTAGATTCCCCTGGTGTCAGCCACCTCTAGTTACAAGTTATAGAAGGCTTAATTTGTGCTGTCAAGAGTGCTATGTTTATATAATTACACAGCACTCAAACATAAATAAGGCGTGAGTGTGGGCATGCGGGTGAGTGTTGCAGCTTGTCTGACTGTTGCTCTGCATGTAAACTGCTGCTGCAGCCAGAACCCATGAGGGAAAACAGGCATCATTAAGCTGCTTGACAGCATCCATCTGGGATGATGGGACACCAGCATGGAGACGTGCTAAAAAAAGACATCTGCTCCCTGACAGACATGACACAGTGGCGTGTCACCTCAATATACCATTGTCTCTAAACCTCATAATCATTCACCTCAAGGGAACCAAAGAGACACACGCACATATGAAACAGAAAGCACACATATGTACCAAAAAAAATCGAATATTCCCCTCATTTCTTTGACAGCTTGCCTGACAGTTTATACTTTAACATTTGCTCGCTCCCTCTTCAATTCGCTGTCTTCCAAAGAGACTGAACTAATAGCCAGGCGTGTGTCCCAGTAGAGGCCCTCTAACCCAGTAACACACAGCCTGCTGGACTGGCTCTGGTCCACTGAGTTCTGAGCAAATCCCTGACTCTTACACCCCCCAGAGAGAGGGAGAGGTCAGCAGCAATAAACCTTACCTGGATCAGAGATGATGGATTGTGTTATCTTTATCTGGGCTTTCTATGCTCTCCAAAAAGCCTTCTTTTACCCTCATAGATTTTTGGATGAAATTAAAATCCACCCATGCACGAAGCGGAGGAACTGTGATTTCAGTATCAGATTCATCATCTAGAATCACAACTATACCAGAGCAGCAGTGCAGCTCCCTGGTGGTGGACAGGAGTCCATTAACTTGTTTTACTTTTCCCCAGGGGAGACAGCATGACTGTGGGATAATCAGTAGAATGACTTTAGGATGTATAGACCTCGGAAACCACCTGGCACAAATACTTTAGCCTGTTTCTTTTTTGTATTCTCTTCACAACAACATAGAAGAAAGTAGAATTAAATCTCCCTCAGAACTCTGGTTTTATTCCACAATCCAATTCTATTTGGAATCAATATCAGTTTACCAATAGTGACAGTAACAGCAGGAGGGTGCTTTATATTGCATGCTTTTATGTATTGGTTGGCATCATTTTAGATTTCTGGCCACGTTAGCCATATGGCTCTATGGATGGAAATGAAATGAGTCTGTCTCTATCGGTTGGTCCAACACTTTGGTCCAGACTAAAATATCTCAACAACTAGTGGATTGATTGCCATCAAAATGGGTCCAGACAGCCTCTCAGGATAAACTGTAATAACTTTGGTGATCCCCTGATTCATCATCTAGCGCCACCATCAGGCCAATATTTCAATCTGTCCAAAACTAATAGCATCCCCATCAGCCTTTACTTTGTGTTTAGTGATATTTAGCAAATCTTAGCATGCATGCTCACATGCTAAACTAAGACAATGAACATGCTGACACCTGCTTAATATCAGCATGTGGACATTGTCATTGTGAGCATGCTGACCCTTAGCACTACTGTAGGCCTAATTACAGTAAATACAGCAGCCTCACCATCCCAGTCTCACAGCAAAGCGTGTAATAGACCCGCCTGTCCTCCGGAAGAAAGCGTGTCAGTGTCACATTGTGTGCCGCCGAGACATGATTATTACACGCATGCATGAAGCTGCATCGTTTGGTAGTGATGGTTGACACATGATTTTTGTCACGTGTGACTGAAGTCTAACTTCAGAGCTATTACGCAGTAAATAAAGTGAGAAAGACCACTTATGGTGAGCAGATGGTGAGGTGGTTGGGTCCAACAGACACACGACTTTCAAACGGGAGACTCGTGTTCGAGACCTGTGTTTTGTTTTGCAAATTACGTAAGTGGCATTTGTCACGTGTTTTGTAGTGATGGTTCCGACGTGACCTTTGTCACATGTTTTCAGTACTGACGTTTCCGTACGTCTTTAACTTAGTTTACGTACTTACCATGACATTGTCCCTTAACCTAACTAAGTGGTTTTCTTGCCCGAACCTAAGTCGGTAGCTTTGTTGCCCCCTGCTGGGACTGCACGTTCATACAGGCGTTTAATATTCACGTCTCTGCGAGGCAAAACATGACACTGGCATGCTACATTACACATTTTGGCGTGATATTGGGTTGGCCTCACAGAGCTGCTAGCATGGCTGTAGACATGTAGTCTTCTTAAAGAGGTACTGCAAACGTAAACATGTTTTGTTGACCTGTAAAGTAACTGATATGACTGCACTATGATGAAACACATTAATGCTGGTGTATTGGCATTCTTAAGGAAAAAAAAAAGAGAAAAGAAATCAGCATTTAATGGGTTAAAAATGGCTCAACACACCGTGTTTTAAATCAGCCCTGAACCTTGCAAGGCCAAGGCTGACATACTGTTAAGTCGACCAGTTGGGACTTATCTACGTCATGAAATTTATGTAAAACATAATGTTAACGCCGCCTTATCATGTCACTGAGCCTCTCTTGCCTCACACACACCTCACACTTTTTTTTTGCATTTTCCAAAAATGTGGAGAAAAAAAGAATGTGAAAAAATGTCAGCACATTTTTTTGCACATCAGTGCTCATTTAAAGACTAATGAAATATGTTAGAGCATTAACATCCTAGCTAATGAGTGGAATGGTAATTAGTGTGCACACATGTGTAAAAGTAGTACACGGCAATTTCAAATGTAGCCAAGAATACTAATTGAAGAGACAATTATTGTGACTCAGAGTTGATCACAGATGCTGCTCGCTCCTGTAGCTCAGCTAACAGGAGAGGTGGTACAAAAAGAATAAACCACTCATAAATCAAACGTTCTCCGCAGAGACACGAATAATCAGCTCTGGGTCCAGTGTGATGAAAACCACTGGGATGAGGGAGTCATTAGAAAAAGACATTAAAAAAGACTGTATTCAGGACAGAGACTAACAGCAAGGGAAACTAGAGCTCCAGAAGTCATTAGCCGCAGAGTGCAACTGCCGTACAGTATCTGCAAATGCACTGTAAATGATACAGTTCTGCTGGTCACAGCACCGGGAGGGAAGATTTCTGAGTATGTGATTCAATCAATGTTGTTCTATTCTGTAATCCAGTCTCATACTTGAGAATAAGTGGTTCACCCTCAGTTCAGCCATAAAGAAGGAAAGAAATGTGATTCCTCTGCAAGACACCATAGTTACAGCCATGATGTGCAACATACGAAAACACAGAGCTCAACGCTGAAGTCACAGCTCAGTAATAACCTGCAGATATGCATCTGTTGCCATGAAGAGCAGGTCATGAACCCATTACCTGAATCCTAATTGAGAATGGAGGACAGAAAGCTGTGGATCAGCGCATAAGAGAAGTGGTGAGAGAACGAGTGGGTGAGGGTGGGGGGTTCACTTCACTAGCTCTTGTCACTGCATTGCATCATGATCAACGCTGTGGAGAATGTTTTTTTTTTTTTTCTTCTTTTTATAAAACAGACTTCTTTGATGATTGTTGAATGTTGCTGCTGATTTTTTTTAGTTCAATATTTTAACTGCAAAAGCCTGCGTGTTATATTTAAGAAATGTGTCACTGTAGAAAAAAAAATAAGGGACAGACTGTGAATCACTCAACAGCACATGCGCAACAAGTATTTTTGGATGTAACAGCGATGTCGTGGTTTTTAAAAATCAACCCCAAACAACAAAAATGAGATTAAGTTTGTCTTTGAATATGCATGTGTACAATACATTTAACACCTCAGAAATGTCCTTGGTATAGTTGTTGTCACCATATAACCAGCACACACATGCATGCACAGTGACACTGTTGAAGCCTTCATGACTGCAGTTATGCAAACTACAGCCTGATAACAATGCGTCATGGCTCTCATGACAATGTCAATGAGGACACATCTCTCTGCTGGAGACATGCTGTGAGCTGTGAGTGCTTCCATCTGTCACGTTGTCACTTTGCTCCTTATTTTCATCTGCTGCTCTGCATCTTAGCATTATTTTTTTATTTACTTTACCTCCTGTCTCTCTTTCTCTCTCTCTCTCTCTCTTTCAGTTGTTAGGCTGAAAGTGATTCATGGTCTTAAAATATATAAAAAATGTAACTATGCCATCTTCTTTTAATATGGAATTTTCTTTTACCAACAGTCTTTTCGGTTAGGTTTAGGCAACACAACCACTTACAGAATCAGTCGTGGTTGGCGTTAACTTCACTGACGTATGACGGCTCATGGGACTAGCATTAGTTTCACACATGATGCGAACAGTGGTCTCCTGGGTGTAAGTCCTGACTTTGTTAACCCATCCACCTCCCCTTCCACCTGCCCTGAGTGGACTCTCACGTTGTAATATGTCACAAGCTCTGACCACAGAGTAACGTCGCAGGTGGGTTTATATTGCCGTTAGTTGAAAGGCTGGTTTGTTGCTTACAGTCGCTATACCATGCATCGGTATCTGATGCTGAGTGGCACTTACCAAACGTTGGGAGTGAGAACGGGTTGGTTTTACACTCAATTTTGAGGGATTCCATGACAATAGGAAAAAAAAAAAATTGAGTGAACTAGTAATGTAATGTACACAATTTCCTGTTTAAGTTGGATTCACAACAAAGTAGGAAATAGCCCTTTTACGACCAAAATGTTCCAAGAACTTAATGGAACCAAGCTAAATTCTAAATTCCGGAATTAGAACTAGAACTAAAAGTACTTTTGGGACACTGTTTTGGTTTCCGCACCATCTGAAGAGCCACGAAGATTATTAGACTGATGATGGATTCTATTTCTGATGTTTGAGAGGGATGCAATGAATGACCAAGAAATGTCCACCCCTCGTCCTAATACTAATACGAGTGGCATGGCTATTCCCGCAGCATCTTTCTTTGACCAAATCATCACGTAAGCCCATACAACTCTCAATCAAAATTGAACCATCAAACAGTACTACCCCCAGAGCAGCAATTTGTTTTACACCACCGATCGATACACAGATGAAGTTCCATTTTCCCTCAGACACGTCACGGTCCCCTGGGAAACGCCTTCAAAGTTGCCTTGCAGGTGCTTTATAACAACTGCATTACTCTAAATCTTCATCTCTTTGTCATTGCTGCCATACCTTGCTTTGCGTAACCCTACAAGCTGCAGCTAGACATGACTGATTTCGTGTTGCTTAAAAATGTGGGGTTATTGCAAAAATGAACAGCCAAGTTACAAAGCCGCCTTTTGTAACTTTATTAAAGAACATCTTGTGAAGCAATTTCGTTTTGGGACCGGAGCTAATTCAATACAGCTTCACATCAAACACAGAGCAGGCCATCTTACCACACTAAATTTGTAGCTCTCTATGTTTGTGTGAAAGTGCCTGGTCTAAATGAAAGGGATTTCTGATGTCAGCTCTGCTTTGATGGAATATGAGCTCTACAGGGCCCTCAGCCTCCAGAGCCAAGCAACGACTGACACACTTTCTGCTTCTGAGAGCTCATTTGGCACCGTGGAACATGCGTGTCCCAATGGTGTAACGTCCCCAGGGGCTTCCCACTGCGCGTGTGAGTATATGTGTGCGCGTGTGAGGCAGAGAGCAAGTGAATGAGAGACTCAAAAGAAAAAAATAATCCTATTTGAATTTGAAAACCATACTGTAGTTAAGAACGGCTCTGTTTTCTGACACACAGGCTGTCTAAATCTCTGCTGCTTAAAAGGAAGGGGGATGGATTTATTGCGAGAATATTGACTTGAGGAGTAAAAAAA
>CAKAOH010022859.1:0-67305 GCA_916701665.1 Sebastiscus tertius | reverse complement strand
AACAAGAGGGTGCATACAATACAATATATATATATATATATATATATATATATATATATAGATTAAGATAGTTAATCACGACTAATCGCAAATTAATCACACATTTTGCATCTGTTCAAAATGTATCTTAATTAAAGGGAGATTTGTCAAGTATTTAATACTCTTATCAACATGGGCATGGGCAAATATGCTGCTTTATGTAAATGTATGTATATATGTATTAAAATGGAAATCAATTAACAACACAAAACAATGACAAATCCTGTCCAGAAACCCTCGCAGGTACTGCATTTAGCATAAATCACATCATAAAGTGGGAATGTCTGTAAAGGGGAGACTCGTGGGTTTCCATAGAAACCATTTTCATTCACATATCTTGAGGTCAGAGGACAAAAGACCCTTTAAAAATGGCCATGCCAGTTTTTCCTCACCAAACTTTAGTATAAGTTTGGAGTGTTATTTAGCCTCTTTCTCGACAAGCTAGTGTGACATGGTTGGTACCAATAGATTCTTTAGGTGTTCTAGTTAATATAATGGCAGTATCTTCACTCTAGCTTTAAAACTGAACCCAACTATAATTAACTATAATCATGTAACACTTCGTTGCAACATACATGAGCCAAAAACATCACAAAAATGAAACACAAAGTCCTTCTGCCAATTACACTATTTAGAAGGAACAAGATGATGATCAAAGAGCATGAAGGCGTCACATTAATTCACTCAGCGCCTCTGATTCTTATTTTAGATCCAGAAGTCTGACAGTCCTGGTGTCAGAGCCACAAAATCATCATCATTTCTCTCTCCAAACATCCGAATAAATTATTCAGCATCCAGCCAAGAGCTCATATAAAAGCACCCTGTGGAAACTTTGAAATTATTTTTGTGCGATAAGAAAAAAAAAAAAAAAATACACCAGACTGAGTGGATTAGAGTCTGTGATCATCTAATTTAAACCCACAAGAGGAGTTTTTCTTCTTTGGTGAAACTAGTAAATCAATCACTTTTTCTCCCTCAGAGCTGAAGCAGAAAGTTGCTTCCTAATCAGCGGAGCCTCAGATCTAGAGGAATGTTCTAAAGAGTTATTGGTAAAGTCATAATGGACACCATGGAGACATGCATCACAGGCTTAATCATTCATTTTTGAACATGCATATGATTATCTTAGATGAAAAATATGCACTTTGTATGCATGCTGACTGATTATTGTAAATAAATGCCAAAGAACTACAGATGCAAACATAAAAGCATCACAAAAAAGTCATCACGATCCACATTAACTATGTTAATTATTCCTGTCGTGATCTAATCATTTGCTGCAATGAGCTAATTGTTATATTTATTGTTGTTGCTCATCACTTCCTGTATGTGTTTAACCATTAATTAATTTTAATGTGAAGTAATGTTAAGTGGTGGGCCCTTACTGTGAAACTGCAAGTGTTGACAATGCCAATTGCGGTTGGCTAACATTACTGTTTTAAGTCTTTTTCAATTATAGCAGAGATTAAGAAATATTGGAAATGTGCAACATGTTTAACAAATCCTGAAAAAGGTGGTTTAGCAACTGGAGTGGAAAAAAAAAACAACACTACTGAGGAGCTGTGTACCTCGAGCTAGTCAGTCCGTTGATGCTGTCTTTTAATGTTATTGTAACTCTGTCATCCTGTCTTTCAGATCTATCTCATAACTTCACATGAGCCTAAGGATGTCACGAGATATTGTTTTTTCGACAGCGCCGCAGGTACCTTAAGTACCGTCAGGGCTCGAGAATAATGGTGTCTAAAATCCGAGAGGACGCAATAAACTCACTATCGACGCATCCTTTGTTTCCCTGAGAATGCTCCATGTGAACAACAAATCCACGTTGACATCGGCAGGAGGAAAGCTAGTTAACGTTAGTCGTTAACAGCCAGTGGGCAGCAGAGTACTGTAGAGCTAACGGCTCCTTAACAGAGGTTGCATTGAGTCATCATGATGCATTCATTCAGTGAAAATGACTATTTGGCAAGGGAAAATTATAACGTTATCATGATGTGTTCAAATGCAATCTTGTAAAATGTAATTTTTGGCGTGAAACTTGAATAAATACAGTAGTTTGTAGGAGATGTTTTGATGGCAATATAAAACAGATAATAGAGGGGGGATTTTGACCTGTTTATCTTCCTAACACCTGCTCAACATGTTGAATGAATACATATGTATAATGAATGCCACCTGTTCACAAGGAGGTGCACATTTTTTTTTTTTTTTTTTTTTTATCATGAACATAACCGACAGCCCTAAAACTCTAAAATAAAGCTGTTTGTTCTGCTCAGTATGTGGGCAAGTTTCTTTCATTGAAAATGATATGTTACCGAAGGGTGAAAAGAAAAAAATATGTCACTGCAGAGCTTCAAATCCTGATGTTGGAAATCAAACATACAAACACAGTTATTGTCGGGTGTTCATCCTTGTCAGTCGATGTGAAACTGGTGGCATGTTTAAATCAACCCTGTCGACTAGAACGTCAAAGTTGTATGATTCTGAGAAACCCGGGATTTTGTTTGATGACAGTAATTTTTATGTCCATTGCCAACAATTTTGAAATTCTTGAACATAAAGGTTATGGTACATAATCAATGGCTAACGTATGGTTAAGACTACAGGCAACTAAAATACATGGTGATGGCTATAGGGGAAGATTGTGAATATGGTTCATTAAAATGTTAAAGTTCATTGCTGTCTGTGACAGGACACCACCTCTGATACCCTTCCTGACATGCTACTTTAACCTCACCTTCTCCTTTGCTACAGGACATAAAGGTCACACTGACACTGACACTGGCGGTAAATCGTAAGGTGCAGAATTGTCCAATAAGGGTGGAATCCCTAGGATACACTGGGGCTGCTTTAAACCTTGTGTGCTGAATTGTGTTGTTGTTTTGTTTGCCTACATTTGAATTACAGATTGGGCCCTTAAAAGCATCAGTATCAGCATGGGATTGGAAATATGCAGATTAAGTGAAGGATAACGCAGATCTAGCTATAAAGATGCAAGTGTAGATATATGATAATGCACCATGCTGCAGCTGTTACAGTGAGATCCCTTCTTGGATCATTTATCCTAACAAGGCTTCATGCCTAACAAGCCGAGGTGGAATGTGAGTGGCTTTTGTGTGCCTCTCTGTGCGTCTGTCTCTCACTGCTTCTATTTATGTAGCCTACACGGAGGTCTGAGCTCTGTATATCTGAATAATGCACTGTCTATTATCTAGACTGTCTCCTTATCACCTGGTTATTCATCACCAGCCACTGAGATCATAAATATGGTGAATGGCATCATGACATTTACTAAGACAGTATCCATCACGCCACTAAAAACAATGTTACATTAGACGCCGTGCTTAAATAGCTTTCTCTAGTACGCTACAATGCTGTAAATAACTTGTTTGTATTTTTGTGTGGGTGCCTTAAAATATGGCAGCTTACATTAGTACTACTCTAATCTGTATGCAAGAACTGCCGCGTACAGCTTTGTGTATCTCGTTCATCCAATCAGCAAAAAAACATCCCCAATTTCAAAGTAAACAGCGATAAAGAAAAATGCATCACACTAGCGGCTCCACGCAGACCTGAAGGCATTTGGAGCAGACACATAATTACATTCATCAAAAGGCGAAATGCAGACTCTGATTGTTTCCTTCTTCAGTATAGCTGTGAGCTGTACAACTCCAAGAAAGGACTATGTGTCCTACTTTACTAAAACACAGCAGTCAAACCATTAGCGCTTCAGGACTGTGATTATAAAACGTCTAACATGATAGCGTTTTTACGGAAAATTGCAAGCTTACTGAAATCAGCCTTCTGTTTACCATATTTCTGTATTCATGTGCCCATGAGGAGTCTTTTTTTGCTCAGCAATAGTCTGACTGAGAGCCCGATGGGAAACATGCAAACACTACAATCGGAGTAAAAAGGCTCATTCTGAAGGGATTTAGTTTTGTTTGAACTTTGGTTTCGTTAAAACCTTTCAAACTAATTTCAAAGAATGTCATGTAAATATTCTTTCTGGTTACTTTCTACTTCTGGAATAAATGGATTCTGCACAAGATGTTCACCTGGGAAACACCATTTTTTTTCCATTGTTTGTCAGTAGTTCTCTGGGAAGTCAGTTTTGAAATGATGACATTTCTTACAGTAGTTTCAGGGAGATCATCTCTGTATAAACACAGCAGTAAACCAATGATAGGACCAGACGTTTGATGCATGTCCATCTTTTCCAAAAGATTAGCTGTGGGGGATTTTTTAAAAAACATGTATTTTCAAATGTTTACTCCAGATTGGACACATTTTCAAATCATTTTATATAGTGTTCATGTAAATACTCCAGTGGTTGTCACTTGGATTGATTATATTCAGATGGCAAAATAAGTCCATGCAACCGCAGCCAGTGTCCCTGTCATAAAACAGATAATTAAATTGATTAAACCTTGACTGTAGTAACCTGATAATCATGGAAATTCTCCAGCTCGCCCAGCACCAGCTTGCAAGTCTAATCCTTAAATCAAGCTTTAGGGAGGACAGGCCCAGGAAAAATCTGAAGTCATTACCATCACATCATTATCCCGCAGTGAAACATCTGGGATCTCAAATAGGCTGAGATGACGTTCCATTAATATTTGTCATGAAAATGTTGTTTGCTAAATCACAATTTGGTACTCTTTTACCACATTAAAGATACACTTAACACTGAATTCACATTGTTGAGTTAGTAAATTACATGAACATCACTTTATTAAACTATTATCTCGACATAGTAGAAATACTACACTACTACTAGCACTGTTTGTAAGCTAGTAGTTTAAAGTGTTGATCAGTGCCATGGTGTTTGGGGCAAATCTACTCCCTACCATTCAACCATATCACCTTTTCTGCCAGTCTCCACCAGGGTATCCATTACCATTATTTACGAGTAAAATCTGTTGAACTCTGACACATTTAAATCTCTCCGGTGCATGTTCTCCCCGTGTCAGCATGGGTTTTCTCCGGCTTCCTCTCACAGTCCAAAGACACGCAGATTAGGTTACTTTTTGACTCTAAATTGCCTGTAGGTGTGAATGTGAGTGTGAATGGTTGTCTGTCTCTGTGTCAGCCCGGTGACAGTCTGGCGATCTGTCCAGGATGTACCCAGCCTTCGCCCAATGTCAGCTGGGATCGGCTCCAGCCCCCTGCGACTATGAATAGGACAAGCAGTTACAGATACTAGATCTACATGCCTTGATGATGTCATTCATTCAGTTGTTTTTAAGCTCAACAAACACAGATAATATTGGACCGGAATGTTTGCCTTTTGTCTGGGACATTGAAATCTCCCTGGACACGCGGACCGGTACCAGCCTGCTTTCCAGCATTGCTTCATCTGCTGAAGCCTCAGTAAGATTACATTAAGCTAGCAGGTCTGACCCACAGTGTGGCCGTCAGGAAAGGTTGAGAGTCAGGGGGACTGAAGTCACTATTAATGTTTTCATTTTCATCTAGTAAGAAAAATGTTTCAGGACACGTGAGTGAAACACAGTTACTGGTCCGTATAGACATTAATACAAGAGTTATGTATTTAATTATGGTTCTATGAATTCTGGATGATCGTCAGATGTTATATCTAGGCATTAAAATGCATGAAAATGGCTGTAAAGCGTTGGTCTAGACAGCGAGAGAGAGAGAGGAACATGAAAGAAAGGACCTGTCAGACCTATGTGGAGTAGTTTGAATGATTTTGTAATTTCATCATTTCTAGCTATAGGCTTAGTGTTTCTTGAGCCACCACAGAACTTTAAATTATTAGTGTAGGCTTACTTTTATATTTTTAATATCACTACATACGCCCCAATTAACGTGATCTTATGTCATATCCCAACATGCAGAGCTTCACTGTGCTCATCGTACATACCCAATACAATTTCCAATACTATCTCTCTTAGCTGCTGTTACTATTGAGCTGCTATTACAGGCAGTGTGCCAGACTGGATGGGCGCCATATGCAGGTCAGAACTCTACGAGGTGTGCAGAGCCACCACTGGTTTATTTATATCCCATAGGTTCAAATCTGCTGCCATTTTAAGGGGGCAATTAAAGTTATATGGGGCTTCAGTGTGATCGATACCTTCCCTACTCAGAGTCTAATTGCCGTTCTCTTCACCCCTAGGCAAGTGCCAAGTACAACTATACCTACATAATACATAAGACATTCATATCATTGTTTACGCATGAATGATTTGATCAATGTCCAGTTTGGAGTGCTTAAAAAAGTGTTGGCATGTGCCTTGTATTAGTCTGATGAAAGAGCAGCATGTGAGGTTGAATCCTTGGCTGCTAACAATGAAACCAAAACGTTCATACCATGCAGCCTGAGAAACCCAAGTAAGCTCTTAGCATCCAACATCTCTTAGATGAGCTAAATGGTAAAAATACAACTTGACACATCTGTCGCTCAGTGTGGTTTGGGATAGTGTGTGTTTGTGTGTGTGTTTGTGAGATCCCCTTTAGACAATCTGCCAGCTAAAGTATGAACTATGAAATATGTATCTGCCAGAAATGTAGCACAGGTTCACAGGTCTCAACCCAACTGGGTTATTCCTAGAAAACGTTTTGTTTGTTTTTGTAAAGCTTGAAATCCACCCTCTTTCTGTGACTGACTGGATGAGAATTAAAACAGCTGACACCCACTTGGGACTCTGAATCTCAACTTTTGGCACTTCACTCTGCCAAAAAAGCCCACCAGGTAAAGTGTTTTTTTTTTTAATAAACAGCTCGCTTTGCTCTCCTTTCTGTGTGAAATAGGCAGTAGCAGTAGAGACAAACATATAAACATATGCACTCTAATGCATCATTTCTTAATTTATCTTACTTTGCTCATGGAGTACACCCTGTATTGTTTATGGAGACAAATTGACTTGTATTTTCATAAAGAGGGTCTTCTCATATATTTCCCCTAATCAGTTTGCTCTTAAAGAGCTCCTCCAAACGCCGCAGTGATGATGAATTAGTGGCCGACCTTGTTAGTGGAAGACAGAGTAGGTGGAACTGCTACCTGTGTGATTGCAGAGATGCTCGGTGAAAATTAAACACTTACTGACTGAAAGAAAATAACAGCATATTTCCCTCTGTAATGAAAAGGCAAATAGATATGATTGCAGATTGGCTCTTTCAGTTACAGTTATGAATAAGACTAAATAACTTATTATATTGAAATTGTATCTGTTCACAGTAGATTCATCTGATAGTTGCATTTTTGGCTAAAACTGAATTCTCAGTCTTTAAACCAATGTATAATTCCATTTCAGTAGGCCCTTAAGGGATGAAATGAGCCTGAAGTGAGACTGTGTGTCCTTTCAGTCAACCCAATATCACATTGAAGCGCGTAATACCAGCAGGGGGCAACAAAACCATTCACTTAGGTTCAGGCAAAAGAAAAGCACTTAGTTAGGTTAAGGGAAAACGTCATGGTTGGGCTTAATAAGTATGTAAACCAAATACACATACAGAAAGCGTCAGTACGGAAAACGTGACAATAATGTAACTTGCAAAACAAAACACCAGTCTTGAACACGGGTCTCCTGTTTGAAAGTCCTGTGTTTGTTGGACCCATCGACCTCCCCCTCTGCCCACCATATATATTACGTAACCTGCATCTTCATGCAGGTGTGTGATATTCAAGTCCCGGCGACACAAAACGTGACACTGACACACTTTATTCCGATGGACAGACGGGTCTATTACATGCTTTGACGTGAGACTGGTCTGTTTTAGTAGACCCTAGTCAACACTGAAGCAGCAGCTGTTTAGAGAAAGATCATGAGTTGGGTTAAAGACTTCGCGAATGGTAGGGTACCTTCATCGCCATGGTAACAACAATAAACACTTGCTTAAGGTTAGGGAACGGTCGTGGTCATGATAAAAGTAAATAATGATAACATGAACTGATGGTTTTAAATGCAAAAGGAACAGTGGTCTCCTGTGTCTATAATACTGTCACCTTACTTTCTCCTTTACCTCAGTTCATAACAACTACGACTGCTAGCGGGCTCCGTCACTTGAGCGTAAACACATGTCGTTTTGGGGCACTGGCTGACACGACTGATGCTGTCGCTCTCCAAAAATAATGGTCTTGGCAGGAAAAAGCCAATTTGCACCTTGTCCATTGGACACCTTGTCATGTCTTGATATATGAAAACTAGATTTAAGGATAGGCGAGCTTAAGGTTCACTGACTGATATAACAGCCCTTTTTACTGTCCTGATAAAAACATGATGCATCTAACACATTAACCTCCACTGTCGCCGTGCCTCGGCAGCTAGACTGCAGAGGATGGAGAACAGTCATTTAGAGAAGGAGGCAGCAGAGGCTCAGAGTCACAGGCGGAAAATCCCCAGCTTTTCATGGTGCTCTCATCATCTTGGATGGATCTCCCAGCGATGACTAGCATCACCATAAAAGCGAAATTCATTAGTCGTGGCTGCTGTGTGCAATTTGCCTGCAGTCTGCAGTTCGGTGAATCAATGAATCACAAGCAAGTCAAGATCTGCAGGCAGAAAATAATTCAGAAACCTGAGTGAACAGGAATCAGTACAGAATTAAAGACAGATATGAGAACAAAGAGGCTAAGTGTTTAATGAGTTTCACATGCAGCGCGTCCAGGGAATCTTATGGTACTCTTGGGGATGAAATTTAAAACTAATCAGTCTTTTCAACACTGCAAACGTCTGCAAAGATATTATCAACCAACAATCTATTTCCATATTCTTTGCATCCAAGTTGAACTACACCTGGTCTCAGCCATCCACATAAGTACGCAAATAAGAGTGTTAATATAATAGTCAGAGCAGCACCTAACTGCAATTTCCCTGGCCGGTGTTGAGGGTAGTGAAGTGTGGCTGGGTTAACAAGGTCACTTGTGAGGAAGAGGAGGAGGAGGAGGATGGGGGCAAAGACTTCTGTTACACTCCAGTGTATTTTGGTCAGAAGCTATGGCTCAGTGCACATGGACTCATGTTCCCGCTCTCCAGATTTTAATTCCCAGTTGTGTTTTAAAATGCCCAATCCACTTAGCATACTTTTGGCAGAACCGAGATCCTACTTTAGTAATTACTTTCCAATATTAACAAAATGCATGCAGAGCAGATGATGTATTAGCAAGAGGGAGATCTCATTTATACTACAGGGTTGGAACGTACCATTGAAAACATCTCATTTGAAGTATGTACAGTTTCGAGGTATTTATACATCTTGTATTATTCCTTTGTAATTAGTCCTCCTTTTTTGTTAATTTTATTACGAATGTCCAGCAACATGTAACGCACATGTCAATTTCCCCTTGTTACATGCATATAGTCTTTTCAAAATAAACATCCATATTCACAGGAAACAACGTCCTTAGGTTTAGGCAACAAAACTTAGTAGGGTTGTCAATCGATTAAAATAGTTAATCACGATTAACTGCATGATTGTCCATAGTTAATCGTGCTTAATCACAAATTAATAGCACATCTTTTGCCAGTCCCTTAAAGGGAGATTTGTCAAGTATTTAATACTCTTGTCACATGGGAGTGGGAAAATATAATGCTTTATGTAAATGTATGTATATATTTATTATTGGAAATCAATTAACAACACAAAACAATGACAAATATTGTCCAGAAACCCTCACAGGTACTGCATTTAGCATAACAAATATGCTCAAATCACAACATGGCAAACTCAAGTCCAACAGGCAACAGCAGCTGTCAGTGTGTCAGTGTGGTGACTTGACTATGACTTACCCCAAACTGCAGTCACACTGATTACATTTTTGGCAAAAAAAAGTTACTGTATCGATTTCAAATCAATGAATCGTATCGCGCTAGATGAACCAAATATCATCCTTGAATCATATCGGAACCATTGAAATCGTATAGTATCATATTGTTGTAAAAATGTATCGTTACACCCCTACTAGTTACTCTGCAGATACTGATATTTTTATGTAAAACACATGCAAATATGATGTGCTGTTGTCGATGCATGTGTAAGTACTGGATATAAAATATGTAGACTCCAACTGGCCACACATCGATACTTTAACACTAGCAAGGGGTCATTCTTCATACAGAGAGGAGTAGTACACTTTCTTTGACAGTAATTTGCATGTATCCCTTTTCTTTGTTAAGAAATGTCTTTTTGCCTGAAAATTCCCTCCAGGGAATAGTCAGTCTGCAGGCAATGCTGATAGCACTCTTATGCTTATGGGATAAACGTGCTTCATAGGCCTACAGTGTAGACTCAACACTGTAGAGTGAGGGATAATCTGCAAAAGCAGCTTCTATAACACAACCGCCACTTGATCAGTGAATATAAAAAGAAAAACCCACTCCCTGTACTTTACTGATCTCAAGACAGCTTGTGTTCCCTGTAATCATATACACTGAGCAACACGATTGACATATGGCGCCACTCATTTCACGCTGCATGACGTGTTATTAAAATATGATGAATGGGTGCTTGAATGTTAAAGTGATTTCCTCAATATACTGATTCATTAGAGGATTTATCGGAGCTCCTTTGCCTGGTATGCCGTGTAACTGTATCTGTTAGAGTTCAAAGTGGGAAAAAAAGGAGGTTGGTCGGTCTCACTGGAGAAACTCAGTTATCTGCGTGAATACAAATGTGGTGTTTTACCCACGGAATCCTGACAGTAGATTTATTACACTGCTGTGAGAGCTGGAGAAGCTGTTGATCTACTTTGTTTTATTAGTTTTGTTGAGGGCAACGTTTGTGTTCAGAACAGCCCCGTTAAAACTATAGAGTACATAGTGTATGTGTGTTAGCTATTGTGAATATTGTGTGTACATGCTGATTGACAAAGAAGGTCTAATAGGAAAATCAATGTGCTGAGCAGCAAGCTCCTCTATTGAACTAAGCCCTTATTGATTCATGTATTCACACTGGATCTTCACAATCCTTCGGGGAATTACAGAATTCTATCAGTCCCCTCAGTTATTCATTAGATGCTGGGTTATGCCTTAATATGTGTGTTTTGACTGTTTCATAAATGACTGCCAACAACCAGATAGATTTTGCAGAATAATGTAACCACTACTGACACTGTGATGAATGTTACATCTCTGAAACATTAGCAACGAACAATTCTGAACTAGAATCACCACCTTGCGGTCGTATGACTCCGCCAACCAGTCGAGTTGCAGTTTACATCCATGTCTAAAATGTCATCACTACGTCATTTTATCCTGTTAGACATCTGTGTGAAATTGTCATAATTAGCATATAAATTCTTGAGTTATGGCCAAAAACATGTTTTGTGAGGTCACAGTGACTTTGATCACCAAATTCTAATCAGTTTATCCTCCAGTCCAAGTGGATGTTTGTGCCAGATGTAATGAAATTCGCTCCAGGCGCTCCTGTCATACCGCTTTAATGAGAATGGGTCGGATATAAGGTCTCAGTGACCTTTGACCACCAAAATCTAATCAGTTCATCCATGAGTGCAAGTAGATGTTTGTGCCAAATTTGAAGAGATTCTGTCAATGCGTTTATGAGATATCACGTTCACGAGGGAGTTGGACGATCAACCGAAAACATGCCTCTGGCCACGGCTGTCGCCAGCAGGGAGGAATAAAAACGCAGACAAAAGTGTGTGCGGGAACAAGTCATTTTTTTGAAAAAGTACATATTGGAGGGGATCTACTCCCAGCACTATAAACTATTTTGAGAATGTGCATGTTCTCCTCTCCTTGAAAGAATAAAAACGCAACCTCAGTTTAGGAATCATTGAGGTTACAGCATATTTGACACATTATTGAACTAATAGATCCGCCAACCTAAGATAAATATCAAATTCGCAAATTAAGATATTATGGAACAATACAGATATTCTTGGTTTTACTACCAGGGCGTTTTTAGCCTCTTAGGGTACATTCATTTGGTGATTTCTTTGGTGAATCTTAGCAGTAGTATAAAAAAAGAAACTGCTGCAGACAAACTGCTTTGCCTCTCTCCATCAGCCAACAGCAAACTGATATGACCCAGGAAAATTTCGAACAAAGGACAGCAACACAGAAGTGTTGGCAAATAGTGAATGAACAAATCCTTTATACTGAGATGTGCTTGAGCTTACCATGTACTCGGTCTTCATAGGTAATGTATGTACTGTCTCCAGGACACAGCCACAGTCTCACACTGTGTCCGACACTGACAAAGACCCTCACCTCCTCCTTCATTCTTGGCTTTTATTACCAAACTAGCCGCCAGTGATGGGAATGGAGGGATTACAACACTTAGCTTGATTTAAGTAGTGCCGCTGTTGACTGACTGATGCATGTTTTCCCTTCCAGGCTTACTGTAGCTCCCTGCTGAGATTGCGCAGTCATTCAAACCCATATAGCTGACTCGACTTAGCTGATGCTGATACTAGCTCTTGTACATTTTCGCTGGCACTGACTCTTCCTGTACGGGGAATATAGAGGAGAAAGGTTTGTGGGCTTTTCGGCTCACCAGCTTTGTTTCCGTACCAGAGTCAGACAGTAGACAGGTGTTTGGTGAGAGTTTGGTGATTCTGACTGATTCGTTGACTGTTAGTGTCAATAATTGGCGTTCATACTGATGCAAATACTTTTATCGTCTCCAGTTCATTTCTTACTGTATTTCTGCTATTGTCATGAGAATATTTTAGTTGGTTTACTGTAAAAAATAACGCACACGTAGCATCAACACAATTACCGCATGATGTCATAAGTTATCTGCTTTATGTAGACTTAAACTTAAGATTTTGGAAGTATAATGAAGCATAACTTGCTGTACTTCCACTAGATAGCTGCACATCCTGTTAGCATGCTCTGAGCTTTTATGACCAAACGCCTAATACTCCAAAACCCCCAAAAAACTACAAAGTTCAATATATTCAGAGGTCCTGACACTACACTGAGGCAACATAATTCAACAATCTTCCCCCTTTAAAACAAAATAAAACAAAATGGCATAGTTTGCACTTGATATTTTGACATAAATAGCTGCACACTCTCTGCCCCTTCACATCTGCTGAGACTCTTACTGTAAGTCTCTTGTGATTTCTAACCTTGGAACACACATCTCCACCCACTCCATCTCTAAAATAGTTCACGAGTCGAAGGCTAAACGTTTGGAAGATGGAAAACAAGTCTCTGTGGACAAACGGAATAGCAGTCTTTGCCAAACTGACAACAATGTCATAAACACAATGTGAGAAGAGGTCACTGGATGTAATTTTTCTTTCTTGCCAAGAAAAAATATATATATATAAAAAAAAGTTACAGCAAAGAAAGAAAACTGAAAAAAACATGAAAGCTTGGTCAAGATTATTTCAGTCCTATCTGAAAGTTTTTTTTTTCAAATGGAGGACTGTCATCTTTAAAAGTCAAGGTCAGTGACTGCATGAGTATAGTCATTACAAATATATAAACTTAAATCAGTTTGTGATGGATCAGTAACTGCTTACCATTAGAGACAGTACTGTAGCACAAACTGGGTAAATTGTGTGACTCAATAATATAACTACAAACGGCAGAGGTGGATATGTCTTGTTTATTCTTTTTTTTGTACATTAGTGTCCTTCTCAATTCTGTTTTCTTTGAAGTTTCTATTGAATTTTTGATGCAAGGAGACTGTTTGGAGAGTTAATTCACATCAGCCGCCTGTTTCCATCACACTGCTCATTTGTATTTAGGGCCCAAAGCAAAAAGAACACAGTCTTCATTATAACGTGCCAACAGCAATATAAAGGCAGAAACAAAAAAAAAAAGCTTAGATTGAATTCCTTCAAAAGAGTATGATGAAAAATACGGTTTGCTGTCAAAGTCAGACACGATGAGACTGCTCATTACCAGAGACCAGTCAGGTCTTGTTTCATGTTGGAGTCAAAACCTGTAATGGCCATCAGTCGCGGATGAAATGTAATTCCTTTCTTGGTATGCAGTGTGCATGCTTTCATGCATTATTCAAGACACGGCTTTGACACGTGGGCCTTTTAAGAGTGCACTCATGGCTGGTTTTACACATCCAGGGTTTCAAAAATGTAAGAATACTGTCTTGTTTCTGGGCATATCGTTTATCTGTTGTGAGCATCACCCTTATAACCTGCTAATATACAGTAAAAGGAAATACATCCCCTTGGACAATCTAGGCAGGGAAAAATATGGGTATAACGCTTCTGAGAATCAGGGAGTGAATCTATACTAGCTCACATCTACACCTCCAAGACTTTGTGTCAATCTCGCTCCAACTGTATACTCTGACTCCCCTTCCTGAGAATGGATTGATGGAAAATCCCAAGACTAGACTATTCCTCTACTCTGCTCCAAGCATTTCTTCTCACAACCACCCACTGTAGCTGTCATCAGTCTACTCGACTCTATTTTTAATAAAAACTACGCTCTGAGATGAGATTTAAGACACGGCACTGACTTAGTTTGCCTGGTTTCCTCTGGCTGTTTGTTTCAGAGCCCTGGGGGCCCTGGAGTCTTCCAGCAGCATAAGACTGCAGCTGCAAGCGCACCATAGGCCATAAGCCTCCTGTGGACTTATCAACACAGCCTGTCTCTTTAACTATGGTGCAAACTGTTTGGTTCAGCAGCAGAATCATTGGTTTAATTCTTGATCATGCAACGGCTTTTCAATCTCCATATCTCATATCTCATATCACAGGAGAATGAAGCCACCTGTCCATTTAATTACAACATAGCCCCGATGGTTCAGCGGTACATCTTTCTTTGCCGGCCTTGCAGAAGGCCCTGATATGATTCTGAGCCAAATTTCAAGTTTGGCCAGAAAACGCAGTAAAACAGCCAAGTGTAGTAAGAATAGCCAAGTGGCAGCCGGTGTGCTGGCAGCGATTCCGTGTTTGTTGTTGCTTGAAATGCCTATCAGCTCACTCCTGAGCTTCCTGCTTGCCCTGAGATGTAAACTCTTCCAGATGTAAACTTTATAGTGTAAAGTATGATGCACCCTTCCACGTCGATTCTGTCTTTCATTACAAATCGGATGCTAGTTTCGAGTCTCCTTGAATGTATGCCCTTGAAACAAAGTGCTACACATCACAGGGCACATATTCAACCACCACATCAAAAACCTGCAGTCGGGTGATTGTCTGATCCGAGATCTGAGTCAAGAGACTTGACATTACTTAAGAGGATTTGAAAATCAAATCCTCTATATGCCCCATTCTCACACTGTTTTGTTCAAATATCCTATAGACACACGAGCTGCATGGCTTTGGGGATGGCAGTGACTGTCTGTTGCGTTAGCTGGTCCACTACTTTCATCCAGTCGGAAATAGCAACAACGACTGGATGGATTGGCACTGGATTATGTACAGACACCTAGACTGTAATCACAGTGGCGTCACGCATTGGTGGGTGGACTGTGATTTCGAGGTCTCAAGTTCTGCAATTTGGCCGTTGCCATCTTGGTTTTTGGGTGTCACCATTTTGTGGGGTTTTTTTCAACCAGAAGTGACAAGAGATGGTGGAGCTAAGTACAATCGAATGCTAAACAAGGTGACCAAAATGTTACAATTAACTTTCATGTAAAAGAATACATTGGCAAGGTTGGCTTTAGACTTTTAGTCTTAGTAATTACTCTCGCTCCCTCACACTTTTGCTGTGTGTTCCAGCATCCCTCAAAACTCAACGAAGCCCACGGTAGAAACACTAGACTCCAGAGACCTATCACAGATCTCTTTGGGGAATAACACTCTGGTTCCTTTTCTGCCCACTTCACTGAGACACCACTGGTCATAATGAACTCTGACAGGGCAGCTGACCATGGCTTCCAAGACTCCAGTTATTCTTAAAATCGTATGTAGCACCGTGGACAGGGACAGTACAGTAGTATAGCGGCACAGAGCTTGGCTCACTGCTGTTGAGACAAAACTCAAAGAGGACTGCTTTATTCACTACAGCAATTATCAGTGTTACCATCTATTCTGCCCTACTGTGCATTTTAATTTATTCAGCTTTGCTTCAGAAGGAAGTCCCAGTTATGTTCTATTCACACTTTTTTGAAATACTGGTCTCTCCTCTCATATCTCCCCATATCCCCTGGCTAATCCATCCTGATCAGTGTTGCAGGGAAAAACATCTACAAACTCACTTTTAAAGTAACAAGCTAACCAGAGAGAGACCTCTAACAAATTAATAAAGAGCACTATGTGTTCAAAGTCCATAGTTAGATATGTTCTGGAAAGACCTTAAGTACTGGAAGTGAATTCATTATAAGTTCATTCAAAGTAAAATACTTTCTGTACTCCTTAGTGTATTCCACAGTCAAACTCTTATACAGCTTTAATGCCACAAAGCATCACCACTGAATACAGAAAATGTAAAGAGTAAGGATGCAATGCACATTTACAATACATTGTTGCATTGTATGTTAGTGCACATAGTGTAAATGGAGGATATTAATAGAGTGTAATACAATGCAAGCTGGAAACTGATCAGATGGCAGAAAGCTGACTCCGGGCCTGAGCCATCTGATTCCATCATTTCATCCGTCTTCTCTTCCCTGCACTCACTTCTCTTTCTGCTCTGAATCATTCTTGGAATTTTGAAGTTATTTTCCCCGAGGAAACTTACATACATTAATAGGATACAAGACAAATGTCTCCTCAAGTGGATTTTATTTTAAAAAAAAAAAGCTGTTATAACGCTGAGTCTTCACTTCCACAACAACATGGACAATTTGATTTATGAGTTTGATGTAGAGTCTGGTGTAGAGAACTGCAGTTTGTCATTGAAAACTGCAAAAAGAAATACATCTTGGAAATATTCAGTCGTTTATCAGAATATTATCTGTGATCTGAATTCACGGAAGACAGAAAAATGTCCCGTCACCGGCAACAGTTAAAGTCATTAATTCAGTCTACTGTGCTAATAAAAAATAAATACTCAAGAAACACCTGAGGGAGAAATATGTTCCAGTAAGAACGGCCTTTTAAATGTTCATCTCTGGCAGAAACTCAGCTTAGGTTTGTCTCATTGGTGCTTTGAACTAAATGCCAACATCAACATACGGACATGCTTGCAATGACATGGTGACATGCTGGTGTTTAGCAGGAATAATGTTGACCATGTTCACCATCTCGTTTAGTGTCTAAGCATGCTAGCATTTGCCTGCTAGCACTGAACACAAAGCGCAGCTGAAGCTGATGGGAGCACCTTCATTTTGCTGGTGTTTAGTCATAAAACAATGTAAAGGACAAAGTTTATCCTGAAGATGGCAGTAGATCAAAAATTAAGGGATCACCAAAATTTCACCCTCCAATAGCCATTTCATTCAAAGCCAAACAAGATAAATACATTGGTCACCAAAGTCAGTCAGATACATAATTTGAGAAGCATGGATGCCTGTACAACATGATGTGTCAATCTGTCTTGTAGATAGAGATGTACACTAAGTGGTCACTTTATTAGGTACACCTTTCTAATACTGGGTAGGAGTTTTTAGTGGCATGGACTCAACAAGCTGCTTCTTGTGTCACAAAGTTTCTCAAAGATTTCTCAGCACACTCAATTTGCCGTCCCATCTGGTGACTATGGAGGCCATTGGAGTACAAAGGACTCATTGTCATGTTGGTGGAACCAGCTGGAGATGATATTGTGCTTTGTGACATGACACATAATCCTGCTGGAAAATGCCATTAGAAGATGGGTAGAGTGTGATCATAAAGGGATTCACATGGTCAGCAACGATACCCACAGCATTTAAATGATGCTTAGTTGTTATTAAGAGGCCTTATATCCATGAGCCAAGAAAATATTCCCCACACCATTACATCACCAGCCGTTGAACCGCTGACACAAGCCCGAATGGATCCATGGATTCATGTCGTTTAAGCCAAATTCAGCCCCTACCATCTGCATGTGGCAGCAGAAGCCGAGATTCGTCAGACCAGGCGACGTTTTCCAGTTTCTAGCTGACAGGATTAGAACCCGCTGTGGTCTTCTGCTGCTAGAGCCCATCGACTCGATGCTTGATGTGTTGTATGTTCAGATATGCTGTCTGGACATTGTCATTGGATTGGCTAGCTGGATTTTATTTGACTGTTGAAAATCCCAGGACATTAGCAGTTTCTGAGATACTCAAATCACCCTTTCTATAACCAACAATCATTCCACATTCAAAGACACTTAACATTCCTTCCCCATCCTGTTGTTTGGTCTGAACAACAACTGAACCACTTGACCATGCCTGCATGCATTGAATTGCTGCCACATAATTGGCTGATTGGATAATTGCCGTAATGAGCTGGTGTCCAAGTGGACCTAATCAGATAGCCACTGAGTGCAATTCATTGGACAAGTAAAAACTTAGCCCAGCTGGTGCACTAGAAGAAAAGTTAGGATACCATCAAAGACATCAGAAATCATTCTCCGGGGACATGAGTGTCCGTACAAAATTGCATCACAATCCATCCAATAGCAGAGCTATTTCAATCTGGGCATTCAGTCAAGACATTTCCCTCCTCTAACAAATAGATTTTACTGACATTTTCATGGAAGAAATCATCTACAACCTCATGAATATGACTCTCGCCTATCAGTTTGACATCTAAGAGATTAGATTGCGTTCATACCTTAAATCAGGGGTTCTGTCAATCCTCCATATTCATGAAAAGCAGACACGCTGTGAGGCCCTGTGCCAGGGTAAAGCTCGGATTTTGTTTGAAGAAGAGCCAAGTTCAGATGAAACAGACTCGCTGCAGTTGGTGGAGAAAGTTTATCCCATTTACATTTCGGTGTGTGTGTTCACTCTCCCTACTCTTCCTACTGTACATGACATCCAATTACCACCCCATAACACACTGAACCACTGTAACCAATCCTGTGTGCGTGCGAGAGAGACAGCAAATATGTGACACCAATGCTGTGTTGGTCAACTACCGTCTCAACACAGGACTGAGAAATTAGAATTAATGCATTATATGCTAACAATAAACTGCACACACACAATGCTTTACTGTCAGGAATCAACAGACGCCACAGTGCTAATTAACAGTCTTCTGGCAGCTGGGTTTCTGGCGTGAAACCAAAGAAAAGTGTGTGTTTTCCTCCTCCACCAATACACATTTCACACTCTTTGTCTATTTAGAATTTGCTGTTTTTCAGTCTAAAATTAAATAAAAAGGAGCAACGGCCCCTTATTAATATGGTAATGGACATAAAAATAAGAAATACGCTACATTGTTGGTGATTTTCAGCATGTCGACACGAATTTGTGTTCATATTGTGTTTTTGAAAGCTACTGTGCAATTCATTAGGCTTGCTTAGTCAGGAAGTTGGAAACAGAGGTTGAGTCAGGGTGATAGGGTGATAAATGTTAGATTATATTGGATGCAGAGGTGTCAGTGTATTATTACAGAGGTGATAAATCTGCTTTAATTTTCATATATAACAAAAAAAAACGACATCAAGGGATTTAATTAATCTGATAAAAGGTGTGCACCAAGGATCACCCCTTAGGCCTCTGCTTCTTCTCATTTATATTAATAGTGTGTGTGATATCCCTCTGTAAATCCTGTTTTTATTCTTCAGTTAACTAATCATTAACTAAATAATTAATTACATCAATTAACCATGAACGTTTCTCCTTGACACATGCCTTACAAGTTTAAAAAAATGAAAATACGACACAAGAGAGAGTGTTTACCACCAACTTTACAAAGGCTTCTAAACTGAATGATAAAACACTTACATGTGCTCCGATTGAATGTAGCTGTGCATAAATGTACACCAGGGTCAGCTCATTATTGGTCTGTTCTTGTAACAGCTTAATTTATAGATTTACCTTTGCACTGAATGTAATCTAAGATAAACACCATGCTGGTTTGCCCTACATTAGAAACAAAGAAAGAATTTGCAGGTGATTTGAATTAAATTGATTGTATATGCAAACACCCCTTACAGCGGAGAACTTTCATTTGCACTCAGTCTTCAGGCTTAGCATAAATGAAGCACTGTACACTCACATGTGAAGTTGTCTGTTAACTCAGGAGAGAGTGGCTCACATCATGTGTATACCCTTCATTCACTGAACTCTCTCTATCCTCCATTCTAAATTAGGATTCAGGTAATGGGTTCATGACCTGCTCTTCGTGACAACAGATGTGTCTTGCAAATTGCATTTCTTTTCTTCTTCATAGGTGAACTGATGGTGAACCACTTAATTATCCATCAATTATGTATTATGTATCATTATTATGTATTAACTATATTTTTTCAAGGTTTTACTAGATATGATAGGACGGCAGCCGGCATCAGCAGCACCATCTTGGACCTTGCACTATTGGATTACATGCATATTGGGTTTATTGTTTTGCAGATGAATTGCATTTTCTTTATTCATTTATGACTAAAGGTGTAGCCAATTAACTCTCCAACAAGTACGAGAATAGATTACAGAATGGCACGAAGCTGCTCTAATCGTATGCATACACCACATCTATACAGCAGGCTTGCGCCTTGACGCGGTGACCAGCTAAACTGTGTCATTCACAGTAAACTTGCCGAGTCTGCGGTAGTTGCAAACTCAGACTAATGACTCTAGGAGCTCTAGTTTCTTCTGCTGATCTGACGAGCCTCTATGTCTATTTCTAGTGAATCCATCCCAGTTGCTACATCACACCAGACCCCCCGGCTGATTATCTGTGACTCTGCTGAGAACATTTGATTTATGGCTGTGTTGTTCTCGTTGTACTTGGACACTCTGCACCATCCCAAAAGTCAGCTCAGCTAGCAAGCTGTTTCTGTAGTCAACCTATGATTACGTTCCAGATTTCAAGTTGCAGGAACTGTCTTGTCAACCCATTAGGAAAGAAACTATTTTACGCTACATTTCAGTTTGCTGTGTGTGCTTTTCTTTTGGAATGGGGGGGCTAAATGGGCTTATCAATAGCCAATCCAGCATAAATATGTACAACCAGATTTCATATATAATCTTGAATCTGAACATTAACATTTTGGTCGACATACGTATGTTTCAGCATAAAAATTCCCTCCTTAAGACTTTATCCTATGTGACTTGACGTATGTTTCTGCGTGACATTGCTACATATATTTTTATCAATAGTCCATTGGCGGTCGGCACGCTCTTAGTTTGGAGAAGCCGAGAGGAGTACTGGCACGGAAGCTGAGCAATGTCTGTGGACGCCACGTATGTCCGGATCCAAAAGTCACACTTTAACACAAACAAACTAACTGATCGATGAAGCTGCAAATGCTGTGTTCTGAGGGGTAAAATTACTGTTTTTGTCAATGAAATCTGGTGGCTTTGAAGAGCACAGTTTTTGTTCCCCGTTAGAAAGGGCTGTGTGATGGTGAAGTAATGCTCAGATATTATTATTTGTGAGTCTTTCATTGACATGCAATTCTTGTGTCAAACAATACTTTGTCTTGTGTGAAAATATTTGTATTTTATTTTGAAAAAAAAAAAATATTTTAGCCAAATATAAAAGAAAATATTTAATATTTGTAACTATGTAAAAGAAAATTGTCTACACTGTTTGGAGGCTATTGGATGGAGGCAGATTTGCGAGGTCATAAAGTACTATGCAGTAACTCAGTAGTAATTAAGTAATGAAGACCACAGTGTGTAAAGAAAAAGCTCTCTAGTGTGTGGGTCAATGTTTTTCCATCACATTTGGAGAAGTCTGACAAACTGATCATGTTTCAAGGGTAAAAATTGTCTTCTTTCTCTCTGTATGACTCCCTTACAGTACAGTCCACCCTTCTCCTCCTCCTCCTCTTCCTCCTTTCTGTCTCGTACAGCTCTGATAGATGTCCGACCATGACAGCCTAAAGTGTAGATCTGAAGCTCCACAGCAGAAACCTTTTAACTGTATTAAACTGTCACACCACCATTCTTCATGCAGCTCACTGACATCAACGGTTTTAACATGGAGGCTAGAGGACTAAATCTCTCTCTGCTGGTTCACCTCGTCTCCTTTTCTGGGTCATGTGATCTCTCTCATGTGGCCTGTTAAAAGTCATTGCTGATATTAAACACCACGATGACATTAAATACCATCTTCAACATAATTACTGGCATTTAATACAATGTTAAGAGTAGTTTGCTATTTAGACTACCAGTCTGGGGCTTCTGAATCTAACATTTTATTCATCATTATTGATATTGATAATTATATTTAATGTCTTCTAACAACTAGACCAGCTCCTACTTGCATCCCCAACACATGTAAACTATTTATTATGTTTTTGAGAATTCATAGAGTATCTCAAAACATAATATTGCAATATTAATTTTTTCAATATTTTCTTACACCCCTAGTGATACACAGCCAGTACATGTGATGTGTTTATCGTTTCTCTTACTACTAAGTATTTGTGAATGGAAACATTTCATACGATGATGCCCTACATATCACTGACTTTCAATACTAAGAAACCAGCATGAAAAGAGGATCTGGTATAATAAAAAGTCACGGGTCAAATGTCTCTGACTCAAATGTTTCTGACTTCTCCAGGACTATTTGGTTCGTCTTGTCGTGATTGAACTTGACAGTACAGCTGTCGTGGCATTTTCTGATGCTGCAGTGTGTCTGTAGGGAAAAAGACACACTGATTTACTGGAGACAAGAAAAGAAGAAGAATTCAGAAGGGTGTGAGAGGGCGAGTATATGTGTGTCTGTGTGTGTGTTTGTCTGCAACATGGACACAAACCTTTGATGAGGCTGTTTTTTTTAATGCCAGAGTGCAACATCTCTGGGCTACCCAACATGAAAGGCTGCTGGTTCTCTGAGGTAGTAAAAACACACACAGGTACCTGAGTCTCCAAACACCCGCTGACATTATATTAAATTGAAACTGCCAACTTCTCCTGAGAAGATCTGACTTTTGACACATCATGTTTGTTTGTTAGTTATTAAACGTATCTGTCAATGAGCTGCACGGAGTCACTGTGATGTCCTGAATGCTGCGAATTTGGATCTGTCAGGTTTGAGTCACTGAAGTCTGAACAGAAAAGACATGCGACACAGAAGCTGACCTGCAGATCTGTGGCCTTCCTGTTAGTAAGCCGACTGACGGACTGTTGGTCCCTCGCTCAGCTGTTTCTTTAATATCTTTGCAAACATAAAGTCAGACTTCAACCTTTTATAATGTTTCCCTCCACCTACACGCTGGGTCAGTCTCATCGTTCTCTCTCCTCCATCGAGCTGCTGGATTCAGCTGAATTTCCTGAACTGATTGAAAAGAAAAAAGGAGAGACCTCAGCTGGTCCCCCGAGGAGTCTCCTGTTGAGTCTCTGCAGACTTGTTAGCTCGTTCACCTCCACATTTCCTGTCAGACCACCTCCCTCCAGATTAAGGCCACCGACCGTGTCGACCATGTCTAACTGCGTTTCCGATACGTAACTTGACACAGCAATAATCTCAACTCTCAAACCATGCTGGATCTTTTTTGTATTCCAACAGTCCACATCTTGAAGGAACAGCATCAAATGTTATGTGTGCATGCAGGATTAGACCGTCAAGTTATGGATAATGTGCCGCCGCCGCTGCTGTACGTGATCACACTTCTTATGCACTGATTCAGAGTGATGTTATCAAAAGTTAAAGAACTACTTCCAAGAGAACTGCAACCATAAAAACATGTAGCTGCAGCATCCACAGTCAACATGTAGCATGAGTGTAACCATAGGGTTGGTGGATTCAAGGGCTCAACCACTGATACATACAGTACATGAGAGGTGTGAATGGTGGTGGGAATACAGATGTGTGTGAGAAAATGTTGCCAGATTACTTACTACTCTCTCAGCTGCCTACTGTGACCTCACATGTCTCCATATGTCCATCTATGATGTCTTTAGGCAATGTACAAAAGTTCTTTTGTCACTCAAGCAAAGAAAAATAATATTCAAAATAACTGATGAAGTTGTAAATGTATCATAATATAGCAGTGTTTCAGTCTGAGGCCGCCTTAATCAAAATGAGCCTCAACAACATCATCTCTTTCTATGAGATAACTCTCCCACTACAGACTGACCTGCATTCACACATTTGCTTGTTATGCATGAGCTATAGTGCTCCCGGACACACAATATATATATTGTGAAGAAATAAAGAGGCTTCTTGACCAACATTTAAAAAGACGGCAGGGCCAAATCTGCCCTCCTCTCATGAATAATGACAACCTGCTCCCGGTGCTGCAGCCTGACTTTAGAACACCTACAGCGGGAAACACACACACATAGAGCTTTTTAGCATTCTGAAAATGAGCTCTGGTGTGCAGCCGTTATTATGATCTTTGGGTTTAGGCTGTGAGCAGTTCTGCCACCGAGGCTGCTCAACCTGACGAATGCAATTCATCACACAAACAAACTAACCATATGGCTGTCCCTGCATGGGGGAAATAACACAAACAAGCAGCAAAATCAACACAGTCCAATGTAGGAGGAAGCTGCAAGGACTGGAACGATTCAGCAACAGGAAACAACCTTTTTTAATCCATCGTCCATCCTTCAAAACAGCTCCAAGCAAAGAAAGAGGAGTTGGGCTGACTCTCCCTTTAGCAAGTAGCAGTCCTGATCAGTTACACACAGCACACACAAACTAACAAGTAGACCCTGAAACACACAGGCAGCCTCATCTGTCACATACATAAAAGCTAGTTGTGTTTTACCTGCATGTCAAGATCCACAGATGAAGGTTCAGGAAGGAGACGGTCAGGAAACAGCATCCCAAAAGACAGAGAGAGAGAGAGAAAGACAAATAGTTAGAAACCAAACACCTCACATGAACTGAATCATCTTAAAGCCAGCACACGGAAAAAAACAGCAATTACATTATACGTAGAAAAATGTTTGACCTTTTTTAGTAAAAGCACTATCTGCAGGACGCTCATGTTAAATAGCCAACATTATTCCTGCTGGCTGCAGTCATCTCACAGTCTACAGTACATTAAACAGCTCAAGAGCAAAAGGATCATTTCTGCTCCTTCCTCACTTGTCCTTGTAACGCAGACAGAGAAAACCGAGTGATGATGTCACTGATGGGCGTGGCATTCTGTGTGACTAAAAGCTTCTGGAATGAAACTGATGTCAACAGTGAGACACTCAAGTGAAGTGATGACATCACAGGTGACCTCTGGTAGGACACAATTATAACCTCTAAACTTCTAACAGAAGGAAGCTGATCTGGAAGTGACAGAGAACGAGAGAGAGAGAGAGAGGTGGTATTGAAAGACCCTTGAAAGTTTAACAAGCAGGTAAAGACCTCAGAGACCGTGATGAAGAGGAAACTGCAGCTCAACTCTAAAAACCTGAATCACTCAGAATGAAAAGCAGCAAACAGCAAACAAAAGGTGAGTGTAAAACACTGTTGTCTACTCAGGTATCTCTCCTCTCTTCATTCCTTCCTAACCACATGAGGTGGTCCATGTGGTGCAGAGTGAAATGTAGTTACATTATGACTTCTGTTCATATAATGTGTTTATGGTGTGAGAGAGAGCACAGCAGAGAGCCTCCTGTTGCTTTCATCTCTTTATCCTTCTCTGAGCCTTCTCTGTCTGCCTCGCTGCTTTTTGCAGTTCAGTCTTTATATCCTTCCTTCTTTTCTCTCTCTCTCCTTTGTTTCTTCCTTTCCTTCCTTCATCGTGGCTGCAATCCCTGTGCTATATTATGTCCTTTATATCTTGCAATCTGTCAGTCTGACGCAACCTGTTGTCCCTCTTAAATGTCCAACAGTTATATATGGACTCTATTGTCCCATTATAGTGCATCAAACAGGATCCATAATAAACAAATATACTACATATTATTAATTATGTTCTACAGTTTCAAACAGCTTTGTTTTAATGATGTCTTGTTGATTTACAAGACGACCAGTTCAGTCTGGTACTGAATCAGTTCACACACATCAACAGTAGACTAAACCCTGACTGACAGTCTGCCATCCTCTCCTCTCTTTTCTCTCTTTGTTCTCTGCAGCTCTACAATCAGTGGACAGAGTGGTCCATACCTGGAGGAACTAGTTACTGGAACCTTTTAATTCACTATTTCACGGTCAAAAGAAAATTGTCTAGAAGACTAATGATGAATCTGATGAACTGATCTCAGAGCTGTTTAGGATCCATTCTGAAGAAACAGCTCAACTCAACTCAAATAGCACCGACAGAGAAAATAACATCATCAGTGGTAATTCATCACACCTCATTCCTCACATCAGATCAGTGTGTTGTTGTGATGTGTTTCACTATTTAAAGGAGGAGATTAGAACAGAAACATGGCAAACAGCCTAAACTCAATGATGACAAATGAAGCGCTCAGAAAATGCCAAAGCTGATAATGAAACAAGTTGTTCATCTCCAGTATTAAAGGTGTGTGGGTATTTTTGAGTGCTGAATGTTTTTATTGCCTTGAAATGTCAAAGTTCTTCAGACATATGAAAGAACTTTTTCAAAGTGCAAAACTTCTTAATAATCTCATCTAGTCTGGCACGTCATTCATACAATCAATATGAATGGAACTGCTACAGTCAAGGAAAACCTTGAATACCTTAACATGGACACAGGCCGTGTTATAATCAAGACAATACAGCATCATCTTTCTCAAAATTATAAATGAAATCAGGTCAAACTAAAGCCATAGAGTGGATTTCTCTGTAATATTCAGTTCATTGTGTGAAAGCTTCACAAAGCTAGAAAGCTTCTTTCTGTCTCCAAAGTAGTTCCGCTAACAAACTGAGCTGCTGGTTGGCTTTGATGTTTAATGTAAATCTCATTCAGCTCTCACGGCCAAAAACATTCAATACACTCATTTACATACACATGTAAGAGCTCATGCACACACTAACAATTCAAACAAAGCCACGAACGAGAACATTCGGGCACAATTCATCTGAATGGAACACTTTAGGAAAGTATACAGTCTTTACAGGCTTAAATCTGCTTTTAGTGATTGTGAGACGCACCAAACTGCCAGCCACTTAGTTCCCAGTGGTGCTATTCATTACAACATCCATCCTTGTTCCAGACTTAAAGTATTCACATATAGTGTTATTTGGAAGGAGGACATTGTGGAGAAAAGTCAATTTCCTTTCCATTTTCTCACTACATTATAGCTTCTCATGGGCCATTGAGCCTCGGTAACATCATAATCTAACATCATCATCACGGTCAGCGGCTATAAAGGATCATGGTGGACATAAAGTCTCTCCTTTTTCTACCTCCACGTCTAGAATGCATTCTCTCTCTTTTTTATCCTTTCTTATCTAAGAAGCTCAGATACTCTAACAGATGTATACTTATCCTACAATCTGTTTCATCTAATCCGGCATCATGTCTATACCGTGTGATAGAATGAAGGCCTTTATGGAAATGTAGCTTGGATGTTTGATTGAAAGCAAACATTGGGTTGACCAGTTATGTGATTTGAAATGTTAGGTGTGTATGCTTAAACACAACAGAAATCTATGGATCTCAGCTGTCTTACATCTTGTGGCCCCTCCATTCCTCACATCTGTGCACTGCTTTGGTGTTTGGAAAAAAATGACTTTAAAATACTGAATGGTTTCAGATCAAAACATTTCTGCTCTGCTGCTTCGTTATGAACCATCCTGACATCTCAGATCATCTGGGACAGTCTGCTTACTGTCCCCAGAGTCAAAACTAAACACAGAGAAGCAGCATTCAGTCTTTATGCACCACATATCCCATCACACATCACACATCTGGAACAATTTCACAGAAAACTTGAGATATGCTCCAACTCTACTGCACTATAGCTTTTATTCTGCTGTTTGATTTGTCGTCTTGTATTTTATTTTTATATTCTATTTGATTTGTTTTACTCTTTTTATAATGCTCTGTATGTGTGTCTTTTTTTTATTATCTTTTTTTAGTGCCCTGTGTTTATTTTATATCTTTTGTAAATGCCTTTTTATGTTTTATGTGAAGCACTTTGAATTGGTTTGTTGTTGAAAGGTGCTGTACAAATAAACTTGCCTTGCCTTGGCAAATCTGCCTGAGGGGAAAAATATCCGTCCACTATTCAATTTATTTGAAGAAATAATCAAAAACATGATGCCTTTGAAGATAATGTGTGTATTAATATTTAAAGACTGAGACAGAGTGGATTCTAAAGCAATCGCAGCGCAATAAGAGACTCTCATCGGAGTTGAAATAACACCTTTTATATCCAGTTTGATGGTTTTAGGAGACAATATCAATGAAGTTAATTAAATCTATGTTAACTACATCAGTCTCTAACAGACCTTATTAGAAAGGAAGTGGATGGAGGGAAGCTCTACAGTATGGTCATGCTGTATTTATGAAATGCATCCGATACAGAAGATCACAGCATTTCATTAATGAAATTAAGAGTTCTGAGTTTCAGTGGGCTGTCCCTGAATTGGATCCAGTCATAAATCGTACTCAAATTTTTGACGTTAATGGGACCTTTTTGGAGTGAAGAATTACAGGATGTGATGTGCCACAGGGTAGTATCCTGGGGCCACTCTTATTTTTATTATATATAAATGACTTAAAAGCAGCTACTTCATATAATCTTTTTTATATGCTGACGATTCTGTTTCATGTTGTTTTTCTTCCCCTTGCATTTGCAAAAGGCAAGGCAAGTTTATTTGTATTGCACCTTTCCCCGAGAGGCTGAACACTCATCTGCATGCATTGGTTGAGGTGGTTTGTTAGCCACCATAAAATGCACTTATTTTATCAACCTCTTCTTATCAGTTCTGATGGCATTCCATCAACCGGCTTCACCGTTTGTGAATCAGGGATGCGGCAGATAAAAAGCTTCACAAATGCATCTTCTATGGCCGTAAACAACACGCCTCAGGCTGATTTTAACCAGGTGCAATTTGACCCAGTTATCTAACCCGCTCATTTTGAAGTGAAATCCAATATGAATATTGAGAGTTATTACCCAGAATTCCCATTATAATGGTCCACTTCGCTACAGAGCTATTTCCTAGTTTGATCATTTTCATGTGCACATTTCTGTTCATAGTGGCATGACGCTCACTACATGAGCTACTGTATTGTGTAAAATCCAACTCCCATTAATCCTTATTTTGCATTAATCCTGAATATATAACTGTGTGTTCTAAATATGTATGTAGTCTGTAAAAGAATAGCAATGCATAAATGCCTAAAGACAGTACCGTACAGTGGATTATATATTCAAACAATTTAACAGCAGCAGATGTCTTCAAACATCAAACAGCACCCGGACTAACCTACTCAACTCTGTTTGCTTGTTGTCTGTCTGAGGAGAGAGATCAAGTCAGCAGATGATGTTTGTATAATTTCCTCTGCTCAGAGTTTAGATCTTATCTCCTGTCAGTGTCAATCAAACAAGAACAGGTTTTCTCTCAGTAGAGGACTGAACCAATGAAAGAGTGAGATGAGAGGATACACAGTGTATGATTGACTCTCGGAGTAATACCAGTGATGCAACTCTGTCTGTTATTCATCCAGCAGTCAAGTCATCCAGCAGAACTGATACGAGTTCAGTTGATTCAGACTAGAACTGAACACTGCTGGACCCGGACGCTGTCTATCTGCATTCACTTGTCTTGTTTCTGTCTTTATTTCCCCACCTGTCTGTCTCTGTTTGCCTCAGTTGTTTACTGATATTCTAGCAATTAAAAGGGGAGATAAGAAGTGAAGAGATAGAAGAGGAGGGCAGAGCAGAGTGAAGAGGGGGGAGTCAGAGCTCCATCAGCTGTGAAGGATAAGCAGCCCCTATGGGAGCCTTCAACACCACCCAGCCTCCATTCACTTTAATGTTTCATTGATTCCAAGGCTACCAACACAACACATAGAGACCACTGACTGGACGCTACTGGTTTAGTGCTCCAGAGAGTGAAATATGAGATGGGAAACTGGTAAATCAAGGGTATGTTGGGTTATAGATTGTGTTATCATGTAGTTGATGTCTGACCACTGGATGATGAGAAGTTTGTCCGGGACTCCTCGTAGTTATGAGGTTCACATCTGACTTTAATTCTCTTCACCTTCATGTTCAGACTCCCAGATTAGTTCCTCTGCAATTCTTAATAATGGAGTTTTAATGTGAACATTTAACGGTTCATTGTAAATAGTAATGAGCCTTTACTGAGTGGATCAACTGTAGGAGAGAATAGAGATTAGAGAGGACACAAAGGGGCTGAGAGCTCTGGGTGGACGAGGAGACTTTTAACAATGCCGCACAACACAATCCTCTACATTTGTTATTTCAATAAAATAAAATGCTTAGAGATTTACAATCTCTAAGCATGTTCTGTTCTGATTTTTTTTTTTTTTTTTTTATTAAATTGTAGCCAATGGGTTAAGGCAGAGATTGACTTTGCATTTGGTATATTCTATTCTATTCTATCCTGCATATGAAGATGCACTTAAACCAAGGAAATCAGGCAGCGCATTTTGCTTATGAGGTATTGTCTACACCTCACAGTGAAGGATTCTTGAGCCAAAATTGTGAAATGTTTTATAAATGGTTAAATGTCAATGCTATCAGCAGCTATCTGGCTTTACTTTTTCCAAAATTTCACTGGAATGTGTCATACAGGTTTTGGCATTTTTCCATTAATTCCAAATAAAAATGTAATTTGGGAAATTTTGTGAATGCAACATTACGCTTTACAGTTTATATTTATTAAAGCAATCATGTAAAACATGATAACACGTATTTGCAATCGCAAATACTGTGTAATGTTCCTCTATTCTAAGGGAAATGTGAAAACTGCAGTTTGATGTTTTAGTTATTGAGAAGCAGACAAAGAGGAAGGCAGTCTGTGGGGAGAAAGCTGAGACTCTAGAGAGGAGAGAGGAGAGAAGAACAGAGTGAGAGTTTAAAACAGGAGATGAACAGAATCCTCTGAGGTGGAGAGAAGACCAGCGGCTCATCTGTGTTAGTCAGCCAGACGCTTCCCACTTTATCCCACCACGCAGCCTATGCTACACTCACACACACACACACACACACGTATGCACCCAAGCACACCCAGCAGCTCTCATTAAACACATGTTGCTCTCTCCAAAGTCCAGCCTGCTCCAGTGTTTCAGTCTGAGGGTTTCTGTGTAAAATATGACCGTCCAGCATCTACTGCAGTCTGACTTTCTAACTATGCGGATGGGCAGAGAAAATTAGGAACTTTGAGGAGCACTAAGAAAGTCGGTTTGCCGTGAGAAAAAAAAACAGCACCAAGTATGAAAGATCCAAATGTTTCCTTGTCACAATTCCACGTCAGCTTATGTACGTGCGGCCGTTCTCGCGGAAAGCAGAACCGAAGCTCGACACAAACACACAACACAATTCTTGACGACTTTGACAGCGAGACAATGTTCTCGTCATTTCCTTCGCTTCAACATTCAGATGAAATAGTTGCATCATACAGTGAAATCTTTCAAGTTTGTTTACTTTAAACTTCCTCTCGGCTGTTGTGGAGCAGATTTGACATTCTGCAAAACTATTACCAATTTGTACCATAAACACTTGGTGATTTTAATGATGTTTAACTGAAAGGTTACTACAGGTTGCCCAGACTAACAAGATGAGTATTTTTGTTACGTTGTTTTGCTTTGTTCAAAGAAAGCTTGTGCTGGTGACTTCCAGAGGTCCAATACATCTCAGTTTACCAGCAGGAATGGACTTAACTGAAACAGCAGGGCAAATAACACCCAGTGGCATCCAGTGACCCAATGACTACCTAGAGAAAAGTACAACTGTACTTATAGTTGTGCAGAGTGCAGAGAGATGTGTTTTTCCAATATGTACCTCATAACCTTACAGATAAGATCAGGCTGCTTTCCCACCAGGGAGGACACTTTGCAAGGTTCAGGAAACAGATTTTACTGCCACGTTCAAGGTCAAAAAGCCAACATCAGATCAACCTCTGGCCTTAGCATGGTGATCCCTCACACCAACACTTTCACTTTACAGGTGATGATCCCACATGTTTGTTTATCCGGGTTGTGCCTGGCTGAGTTAAAGGGACCTCTGGATACCAGGGACAGGGTCTATTCACTGGCAAGGTTCAAAATGACATTTCAAGAATGTCACATAGAATGCAGCAAGTCTGTAAATGTATTTCTCTGTACTGCTGTACACCTAAAACAACATGTTGAAACTGGGTAACTGTCGATCTGATAAAATGGGCATGGCTACTGTAAAATGCTATTTCTTTTTCTACACAACAGTGGTTGCAGTCAAACATTATTCCCGCTGAATGGACATCCATTCTGCTCAGAGAGCTGGGTCAGTGACCGTATTGATTAAGGTTCTACATGAGTAGGAACTACATTTCAGCACCAACCAGCCTCCCATATATCTCTCATTCTGTACAGTATGTTTCGATCTGATCATTGGTCAGTGTTCAGCCAGTGTAGGACTCAAAAGACTGATTTCAAATGTGCATTAAGAGGACAGTTGAGTCCAATTTCCTTTAGAGGGTGGAGAGAAAGAAAAAGCCTTGAAGTCATTCATCCTCCTGAACTCAGACTCCCACACAGATTTGGAGTCTGTCCAGAGGGTTTCAGTGGGATATCAGATGGTCAGTCGTGGACAACTAATCTAACGTCAGACCTCTCGACAATGGTGACATGGAATAATCGGGTCTTCACCTCACACTTCAGTATAATTATCCATCATTAACAAAGCAGCTTTAAACATGTGGGAATGGAAGAGGTTATAAACTGAAATGGGAAAGAGTCAGAGAAAGGTTGAGGGTCCTTGCGGAATGTAAGTGTGCACTTTGTAAAATATGGGCAGTGTTGCTGAGAGCTTTTATCTACACAATTATTGTAAATTGGCAGGATTTCAACCACTTACAGTAATTCTAAGATTTCCATTTGGCTCAGAAAGTGACAAAAGTGGTGATTATGAGTTCAGATCAAATGAAAAACAACTCCAGAAGGAGATCCCAACACGTCTTTGGATTTAATTGGTTTAAGAAAAGAATTACCTATTGCAAACTGATGCTGGCAATTATATTTCATATAAATATCCACTCTAACTGTAACCGCTGTATGAGTACAGTGCTGAGCGGCGGCCGTAGTTGCTGCTATATTACTGCTCTGGATATCGTATACAGCACCTTTAAAGTCTATTATTTCAGCTATCACACAACATGCTCCATCAAAAATAAGTCCACAACAAGATTGGATCTTGTTTATTGCTGTGTTTTAAATACCTGACAGCCATCTGTATACAGTTGGTGCAAATTCAATTACCGTAATGTTTAGTGAAGTGCAGTCAGCCTTGTGCAGCCTCTTTATTGAGGGTGTGTTTCATCTCCCTCTCTAATGCTGCCACCCCGGGGCTCTGTAGGATTACATGTATTTAGAGCTGCTCAGTGAGCTTTTACACATCGACTCCACCAGGGAGGACGAGGCCTCTGGACTCCATCACATATCTAATATGCAGACACACTATGGGAAACGTTATTATGCTGTTAATACAACATAGCTTGAGGTGAAAACCCTGTCCTAATAAACAGACAGCTGATCAAGTGCTTATGGCTGAACTGTTAACAAACAACATCCAGTAGACACACAGAACTTCATTTCTGACTGCTCGTGTTGCTATGTTTCTGGTCACCTGACAAATGCAAGTTAACATTCACTGTCCGCTGATCTCTGGTTTGGTCCATTGATTCAATATAGATGCTTAAATATTTACTAGATACTCACTTGTTTTTGCTCTCATCTGTCTCGACTGTGTGTTGGTGAGAGCCACAAGAGTCAAACATACCATCTACTGTTTGCAGGCTGGAGAACCAAAACAATCTGAAATTGCAGGCTACAATAGGATCAGCAATATAGAAACCATTTTATCTAATATGTCTTTCATTCATTTGATTCCATAGCTATTAGAATGTATGCATTCTATTCTATTCTATTCTATTCTATTCTATGTGTTCCGCTCTCATCTACTGTGACTAGTAGCTGATACAACAAAGCTCTTTATGATTCTATTTACAGGAAAGAAATACTACAGAAACATACAGTAAAATAAAAAATGATGATTATTAAGTGTGACTACTGTCCATTTTCTCATTACATGGTCCACTGACCTTCAGCCAGAGCTGAGGTTGCCCAACAGAGCCTACTCTTACTGGCTTTCATTTCCCATTTCAATCTGCAGTGGGGGCAGAGACGCTGTCATTATATTGACTACTTAGAAATGTCTCCCTGCTGGACCAGAACAACAATCATCATTATAATGGAAGTAACAGAGTGATGATAGACATGTTGGAGGAGAAGGAAAAAATGATTCAAGAAAGTTGTTAACAAGCAACTAGAACTGGCGACCGAGTGTATTTTCAGAATCCCTGGAGGACTCAGCCGTACATTTATGAGTCATCACCATCCAGGCCGACTTTCCTTCGACAGTAACTCTTCACAAATTTCTAACTGGAAGAAAAACAGATCAGTACAGAATCAAATCATTCAAATGTCACATTATTTAAATGGAAACAATTTGCGGAGAATGAGAGTGGGTGTGTACAAATGTGGAGGATTTAGTTTCCTCATTGTGCTGGCATTTGCCAAAACTAACAAGTGGAAATCTCTGACAAAATGAGCCCCTTTCTTTTCTCAAGACCCCATCACATATCTAGTGTTGGCATATGTTGGTGGAAGGAGTGACAGAAGCATAGACGGAACTATCTATCCTTGCTTCTCACTTCCTCTTCCCCTCATCTACAGCGGCAGCCTCTCAGATCTGTAGTCAGATCCAGGTTGTCATTTCAAACCTCCATCACTGCCTGTGTCAGACTTGTATCTTTACCTTTGGGAGAGATTATGTCTCTTTGCTCCCCCACTGTTCCCATCCTGGCCTCTCCTGCTGTGACTGGTGGCTCCTTGTCCTACACCATGGCTGGAGGCTGCTAATGCCATTCAGTAGCTTTAATAGTGGGAATTTTTATGCCAGTCGACTTAGTAGCCTCTGGCAACACGGCTCTGTGTGTGCATCTGTGTAGGTGTGCAACCTTGGCAGTAGAATGTGTTGTGTTTCTCTCTCCTGGCCTCCTGCCTGCTGTGTCTCTCTTCACCTCTCTGTGGGTCACATCCTCTCCTGGAGCCTCTCCTGACACTGTCAGCATGACACACCGCATTAAAACAACAGACCCTGATGTCACACAACCTGTGGAGAGTGAACCTTGGGTGGTACACAGTGTGTCTATAAACCTGTCACTGTGTCTAGTCACATTTTTTGCTCTCAGCTGCTCACTGCAGGGACACATCAGACTATGAACATGTAATTCCCCAACACAAAAACACACAGTCGATAATGTGATTTACACCGTATTCTTTCATGCTATGGGAGCAACATCATTTGGAGAAATAATGTTGAGTGAGATAGCCGAGAATCTGCATCTAAATTGGACTATAAAGAAACATAATGGGACATTTCAAAGACTTAAAAACAGAATCAAAAGCTGCATGTGGAATATGAATCACAGCAGAAAATAACTGCAGCAGATAAATAATCTGAAGCCTTTATGTTTAAACATTCTCACTCCTCATTGCTGAAGCAACAACATGTGAAGCCCTCAGGCTGCTGGAAGCTGCCAATGAGTCAGGAACAATATGGTGCTGGATGTCTCTCAGTGTGTGTGTTTGTGTTTCACATTAAGCTGTTTCATCTCCTCCCACCTCTCATCCCTCCATTGTTAATGTGAACTCCTACCTCCCACAATCGCTCTCCCCAGCCCTGCTCACTCTCTCTCTCCATTAGGGAGCTGGCAGCTCTGATCAGGTGATGCTTTGCTTGACTCATTTCCTGTGGGAATCGATGGCCACATTTAATCAAATGGCTGGAAGCTAATGGCTTTAGTGGGTCCGGGGGCGGGGCCAGAGTGCCCTGACTCAGGTCAGCATCGTCCCTCCTGGCAAAAACACCAGAAAACATTGGAAGGGCATCCGAACAGAGAGAATGTCCACGACTGGTAACAAATACCTGTTTTGGATTAGTGTGAAATAGATTTCACAGTGCTCTTGGACTCCATGGAACAGACTACACTCGAGGCCTCAGCCAAAGTATTTACTATTAGAGCCCATTGTATGTTGTTTTTGACCTGCCAGCCAACCAGACCTTATTTGCTTCAGCTGGTATAATATGTTTGGAGAAATCTGAGTAGTCTCATCACTTTTACCTTAAACAGCAGCTTACTTTTGTTGCATTTCAATTAAATTAGATCTGAAAAGAATGTGGACTACATTAATAAAGTCTAAACTGACAGCTGCGCTGGTTCAGTTTTTAGATGGCAAAAAAAGTTAAAATGAACTGCAGAGCAACAGTGGATTGCTACCAAAAGCTCTCAGTTGAAGGTAATCATATAAACGATAAGGTAATCATTAAAAAAATCACCTTAACATGAGTCTAAACACACTGTCATGGCAGTTTGTGAAATAGTCCCAAATTGAATCTACCGGTATTTGATTTGTGATGATTTGTTCTCGTGATGGTCAGCACGTCTTTCAGCAAATTTTGTGTGCGTTTTCCTACAAATGTCCAGCAACATGTGACGCAGGTGTACATTTCTGCTCCAGTCTTTTCAATATAAAGATTGACTTGGTTAAGCTTAGGCAACAAAACTTGTGTGTTTTGGGTTCAAATAAATCTGGAAGTGCCGTAAAGTATGGAAGTTACGTGACAAATAAATTAACGTTGACTTCTGGTTTCACACGAGACACGAACACCAGGCTCCTGCGCAAAAGTCCGATGTTTTCTGACCTACCCATCCACCCTGACCTCCTCCCCATGCGGCACTCGCTGCTCTTTATACTTCCCAGTTCACAATTATGTGGATTACATACAAACTGATTTTGTGCTGAGCATCACGAAAATAAATGGGAAATTTGTTATCCATGTACACAATTCAATACATTACATTTTGTTTTACTATTTCATGAACTGCTGTGTGACTGGGCTGAGCGTCTACACTTTTGGTGAGATGCATCACTTGACTTATAATCAAAGAAAAAAGTCATACTTAGGTATCCAACATTATGATGATTATTTACCAGCAACTTGTTATTATATTCTGACGTGCACCCACACAAGCTGTACACATGTGTAACCATGAAACAAGTTAGATGAGTTGACCTGTATGGGAGTCAACATTTGAATAAAATATCTAATTGAAACAAGAACAATATTTGTATTAAATGCGTTGCTTTCTCAGTACTGCCCACATTTAGCCACTGACAGTAGCAAAATTAAAGAGAGAACATTTAAGTAGTTTTTTCCCTTAATGATCCACTAAATGTTTTATATTCAGAAGGAAATGACAGCAGCAGGCTGTTTAAACATCCCAGTAACAAACTGAGCCTCTGGGATATTGTACATGTTCACAGTGCTCAGTGTCTTCATTTTCAAAATGATTATGTACAGGGTTGGGTGATCAACATTAGGATTCCAGGACCATTTTATTTCTCTATTCAAATATGCAGCAGTCTGGTGCACTTTACTGTGAATATATAATGAAGTCTGAATGAATAGCAAACTATTTAAAAAGCAGCCAGGAGAAGTATTCTACCTTTGTTGTGCCTCTGAGTGCCGTACTGTAAATGGAAATCAGCTCTATCATTCAGAGAGGTGCTACAATTGTAAATTCCACTTCCCACAAATGCAGCGATCACAGTAGAGCAGGTGGGAGTTTAAGGTGGTTCCATCATTGCATGTTATGGCTCTCAGGTTTCTTTTCAGGCGCTTGCTCCCAGAGCATCAACACTTCTCTGCTCTCTGCCAAATAACACATCTTTAGATCGCCACAAACTCACACGTTTCCCCCACAATCTCGTTCAGCACAGAGGAGGATGAGTAGCTGCAATATAATTACACAGCATGACAAGAAGAAGCCTGCTGGGTAATCACACGGGACATAAAGTTCTACGGTTGTTGTTCCCAGAACCCTGAAGACCAGTGTTGTCGCAATGATGTTGATCTGTGTGATTGTGGGACAGGGAACTCAATACTGACAGAGCACAAGTTTATCTGAGGGGACGATACTGCCATACACCCCCATACACCCCCATCCTCCCCATCCTCCCCATCCTCCCCGTTCAGAAACATAGATCAACACCAGATTACATGTAGGCCGAATCAGTGGATGAACACGTCTGACTGAGGTCTTGGAGAGCAGGCAGGGCTCTAGCTGGGGGCTTTGATATGCAGACAAGCCAGGAGGAGGAAGATGAGACGCCAAGATCAAACGCCAAACAACAGTCCTCTCCTCACACTAACTGGTGGTGAAACTGCTGCAGGGTTAATGGATGGATGGGTGGATGAATGAACAGACAGAATGGCTGATCAAATGTATGCAGGTCATGTGAACTCTTTCTAAAAGACAGAAGGACACTGCTCTGATGAAAAACAAGCTCAGATTGTGTCCTTGGAACTAAATGGTAACTATGCTGAGGTCCATTAGTATGAACTAACTCTGAAGTTGAAGTTTGTTTGGCACTGGATCTCAAAAAGGGAAACATTATCCACATTTCTCTGCATTGTGTCATCACAGTTCATCATTACAGGAAACACAGACAGTCTGGACAACCTTCACACACTCATGTTAGAAGACAGATGAGAATAAGATAGACAGAGGAAGTGGGAAGTAGAACAGAGGGAGAGAGCAGGATGAGACAACTCTCCTCCATCAGTCTGATCCACACTAAGTTTCTAATCCAATCAAGTTTAAAATGTTTCCTCTGATCTACAAATCTGCTGTCTCCCCTTCATAACCATTACAATCCAGCATCTGTTATTGCAACATTCAACTTTCTTCACATCAAATGTCTCCACACAAAGAGTGATTGTGCAGGAGGATGACTTAAACTGCTAAACACTCATTGAAGAGGCTGATTAAAAGACTCAGGAGGTCGGAGGTTCAGCTCCGTAAGGTTGATAGGGGTCAGGAGCTGGATTGGGCTGCAGTGAACCACATCACACTGCCCAACATCAATGTCCTCTGATGGACTGTGTGGCAGGAAACGTTTGAATCCCATAACCTTCCTAGCATTGCTCTCAGTGAACCTCCCCCTGAATAAATAAAGGTAAAATAAAAGGATTACCTGATGAATATTTTACAAAAATTACTTTAAAAAAGAGGATTTTTAACAGGACCAAGGTTTTAGAACTGAACCTCTTGTGTTTTTTTTTTTTTTTTTTTTTTTTAAATTGTACTATTTGGCAACTAAACACCATTTAAAATAAATGCAAAAAGTGTGTGTGATCAGCACTCTGTATTGAACTTATTGACCGTCTGTGTTTTTGCTACTGTTTAACCTGGCTACTGAAACACAAAGGCAGAGAGGACAGTGGGAGGGGACAGTGATCCCTGAGGGTGTGGTGATTTTAAAGTAGATCAATGAATGCCTATGGCATTTTGTACAAGTTTGGTGCAGATCAACATTCAGCATGTTAATGATGGCTCTGAGAAGCCAGTTTTTTAATCTGAACCCAATATGCGGCCAAACAACTTAATAAAAACATGAAATCAGGTTTAGACTCCAGCATACTGGTGGGAAATTAACCACAGAGTACTACACATTCAGAAATAAAGGCTGTGCTGTACTCCTCATCACATATATCACAACCACAATTGATTCAGCGCTCAGAAAATGAACTGCAGTTGACCCTGAATCTATAATCCTCTGTATGAACATGAATCAGTGTAGATTATTATTGGATGGAGGTCCAGTTGAGATCATGAAGACTGATCTCGTTGTTATCGATTCCGATAAATGAAAGCAGAGACGCGCTGCTCTGTCAGCATGTTATGTTTGCTCAGAAGCAGTCCGTCTTTCTTCTCCTTAAGTGAGCTGTTTCGAAATATAAGTCTGGTTTAATACTGTAAAAGCAGCAGACAGCTGAAGGAATGCACCGACCCAGAGACTGACCTTCTATATAATTATCTGTTTGGGTGTCAAAGTGTTGCATGAACTGGCAGCTGTGCTGCCTTGAGGAACTCTGGGTCAAACTGTCCATCTGTTTGCCTGACATAAAAAAAGTCAGTAGTGAAACTTCCACCATCAAGGTTGTAAATGCTCTCCTGATGAATGAAGCTGAATGCTGAGTGTCAGAGCTGCCTGAGAAGTGGATGTGAGCGACGGATCACTGCTGCCAACTGCTCTGGAATTCAATTTGCTGCTTTTTAAGTTGGAAAAAGTTTCATCTTGAGCCAAAAAAACCTGAAAATAAATGCTTCATGTTGCATCTGAGAGCTCTGAATGCTCCTGGAATTGTGACAATGTTCAAAGAAGCAGCTCCACATTCAAGACAAAATCCTGCCCCCTCTTCTCCCGCTGCACTCCCACTGACAGTACTCACACACACACACTGTGTTTCACCTCAGTGAGGCAGCTGCTACTGTATTCAATGGGATCCGAACATACGGGTTAAAGCAGTGCGGTTCAAAGAGATGGAATAATTAAGTACATTTACTCACCTACTGTACTTAAGTCCAAATTTGAGGTACTTGTTTTGACTTGAACATTTTCTGTTACCTGATTCTTCTTCTCCACTACATTTCAGAGAGAAATATTGTACTTTTTATTCCACTAATTTTGTTTGATAGATTAAATTACTAGTTATTTTGCAGATTCAGATTATCTATACAAATTATTATAAACAAATATGACATGATATACAGTATTCGTACAGATTAAACCACCCAGTAGTATATAAAATAATTACTATTAGCCCCACCTTCACCAGCTTCAACATTAAAGTGATACATACATTGATCTATCAATGATTATCTTGTTTATGAGGAGGTTGTGATGATCTGTAGTATTCTGTTTGGAACAGAATGTGTGATGGTGTGTGTATGACATCGCAGAATTCTAGAATTCTGGAATCCCACAGATTCCCAGATTGAGATCAGATCTCACACCAGAGACTACTGAACTACTGAAGACTATGTATCGTGTATGGAAGAAGCACAGACAAGAGCCGTATCCGTATCCAACAGACAATCCTAGAGAAGGATAAGACCTCTGAGGTCACCATGGACCAACCTCAAACATCTACAGAGTCTGTTGATAACGTCTGCCTCTGGTTGGGAGGTCAGGTTTCACATCCACCTTTTTACTCCGCAAAATGTATAATTGATAACTTTAGTTGCTGACTTTGCATGTTCAGATTAATAATACTAAATGTAATCAACAAATAAATGATGGTGTATTACTATAGGGTAAGATATGACTGTGTAGATCCCTGGGAGGAAATTCACAAACTCCCCACAAGTTTATTAAGTAATGAGCCCCACCTTTACCAGCTTGATATTACAGTGATGTACACATAACTGCATCAATCATTTTGATCCAATATCATAACACATTATTATGAATTGGACCATTCAGCACAATGGGTATTTATAATTTAAGTACATTTGATGCTAATACTTTTGTACTTTTACTACTTTCAAATTTGAAATGCAGGACCTTTATTTGTAATGGTATTTTTTCTAACATGTGTACTGTGCTGGAAGACAAAGCTCTCTAATCGTAGTATTCACTATATGCTTCCTCTGGATCACGTCATTTTAAAATGTCTGTTATGCTCATTGGTCTCCCTCTCAGTCAAACTGAGTGAACTGGGTAATCTAGCTTCATTACGTAATTGGATGGAAGTAATGAAGACCTGAATGTCAGAAATTACATTTCAGATTGCACTGACCCTGAGCACGCTTCCAGGCAAACTCCTACTGGTTCATCATATCAGCTTATTAAGGGGATAGGTTGGGTGTTTTGAAGTGGGGTTGCATGAGGTACTTATCCATAGTCAGTGTGTTATCTACAGTAGATGACGGTCGGCACGCCCCCAGTTTGGAGAAACAGACAGGAGTTACAAACGTGTTTTTCTGCCGGCCCTGTCCACAGCAGTACATTGCTTTGGTTCTGTGCGGTAACTCCTGTCTGCTTCTCCAAACTGGGGGCATGCTGACCATCATCTACTGTAGGTAATACACTGACTATAGATAAGTACATCATACAACCCCACTTCAAAACACACAAACCATCCCTTTAATCCTACTGCCTCTCTTCAGCTGAGAAACATTGTTACAATGAGATCAGTTTCATATTTCCGTGATACAGAGAGGACTATACATCCTACAGCAGAAGAATATAAAAAGCCTCCTCTTGTCCCCCAAAAGACTACAATCACCAACCAGACTTGACCATGTATTCTTCTTCAGCCCAGCAAATGCAGAACTGATCACACATTCAACCGTACGTACATGTATTATCTTATAAGAGCTTTCCACCCACTGCTTCTCAGGGTGTACTAGAGTTAAGAAGGTCTCAGAGGACACTCTGTGCTTCCTATTCATCTGGAAACTCTGAAATAACAAAAGAGACTCTACATGAACACATTTAATAAATGGATCACAGGTATGTAGGAGGAGCTGTTGTCAACCACTGACTAGATTTTATATTTTTTTCTCTAATGACTCCTGTTGAGTTCAGGGTCTTCACCTCTGCTCTGAATAGTTTTTCTATCACTGAATAGACTCATTTTAATAGAGTACATACGGCATGTATTAGTCCTCTGTCTTACACTTAGACTGCACATTCTAGTCAGATAATATGAAGCTCAGAACACACATTTATACACACACAGAGACGTGTTCTCAGCATGTTAACCAAAGCTGGAGTCCATGAGCTCTTAATCCATCTTCACCTGTATTCACTGCAGACTTGTTTCCAGAGGGAACAGTGAGATAAACTCTGATGAATAACTCTCCGCACCACACGACTATACAGTTCTGTAACATCTCCGAACAGATGAGTTCAACTCTGCTTCACTTTTTCAGGCTTGAGGGTCTGCAGTCGGTTCTATAAATGTTATTTTTTATGTCCACTGAGTGTTGGTGAGCTATGACTGTTTCATGTGGTTGCTTACGTTTTTAAACAATGAGTTTCGCTGAGGAGGAATCACAGATCGATAGATATCTCTGTCACGTATCCAAAAACGTAACTAGACTTTTACCATGGGTTTGTTTTTTTCTCTTTTATTATTGTGCAACATCTCTGCAATGCATACATTTGAGGAAATACCGTCCATCTCCTCTACACACTCTGTGTTAAACCAAAATACAAGAAGACTCTGAGATTTTACAGAAATAATCATTAAAAGACATACGGGAGAGGAACATATCTTCCCAGTAATTCAAGTTACTTCGGACTGTGACTGTGTTTCACTTCACTGGAATCTAAAAAAACACACTATGATACTGGTCCAGGTGGAAGGAATGCTGGTTTAATTGAACAAAATCAATATCTCCACAAAACACAGAGGGCTCTATTGTTGTGAATCAACACATACTGCAGCACTGAGGGCATTGCAACACATTGTTGTAGGCTAATAATAATAACGTAGCGTGGTCCAACTGTTGCACATTAAGGGAGCAGGATCAGGAGGAATATATTATCAGAGAGTGAAGAGGGCTGGCACCAGTCATCAGTCTAAGCATTATATCAAATGGGTTGTTATGGGAGTTGGGGAGGGTTATCAAGACATTGATGAGTTTTGCTTTATCAATATATTTATCTGTATAGGTTTTTTTCAGTGTTAAGGATAGTGATGCAGCAGGTGTAGCAACCTGAAACTGGTCTAAACAGAGTGACGTCATTGTTAAAAATACATCAAAACAGCTGGATCTCATCTGCCTAACCCCCCAGGCTCTCAGATCTGATCTATCGTGTGTACAATAACTAGATAGAAATATGAATACTCACTTAACACTGAGTTCAATAATTGCCCCTCATGTTGGAGCGGTTGGAATTCAAGCAGGAACATAGAAAAAATGAATGTCAGTGTAAAAACTGGTATATAAGCCTTGAAATGTTGAAATGATAAGAGTGAAATATTCTATAAATGGTGATAACAGTTAGAATCGGTGGCTTTTTTATTGGAGATCTCATCTCCAGTGAAAATGGCAAAATGTCAGAGGTTGAATGAGGTTTAGCAGAGAGAAACAGCTTAGTCCTGCATGGCTGAGAGCAGAAAGACCTGGCATACAGATGAGACATGATCTCACCAAGTGGGAGATTCTGCAATATTGATATTAATAATGGAGTATTTTAGGGGCTGAGGGGCTATGCAGGAGGATACACAAGACAAGGGAGGCATACAATGCATCCATATTTCATTTACAGACCTGGAGATACAGCGGCTTCAGGGACAATATTAAAACAGCAGTGGTCTCAATTATAGAGCAACACTTTACATTCTTAGTGAATGTCAGAACATAGACCCTCACAGGAGGCTGAATGTGATTCTAGAGGACCACGAATGTACCTGACAGCGTGTACAGCACGGTACAGTTTTAGTGTACGCTGTAAAAAAAAAAAAAAGTGTAAAATAACGGAAATTTTCCGGCAGCAGGGGCGCCAGAAAATGTCTGTTAAAAAACGGAAAAACACTGTCTGTTAACTAACATAAATACACTGTAGATAGTGTAATTATCTTTATATAATTAGCCTTTATTACTGTAATTTTACAAGAAATATTTTACTTTTTACATATATTTATTGTTAGAATAGAGTAATACACCGTAAATCTAAGACCATTTACATATAAATCACAAATGAAACATATAATTTTACATTGCAAAAGCCCAAATTTACATTAACTCTCAGAAGTTTTGCAAAAAAATCTGTATTTTTACGAGAAATATTTTTTGAATTCCATGAAATCCTTTTCTTCTAACATAAATTAATTGTTAAAATAGAGTCATAAACCTCTAAAAAACAGAATAATTATCTTTAAAAAAGATCAATAAAATCTTAAATACAGATAATTACGATTGTAATTACAAAAAATACTGTAAATCTACGACCATTTACATATAAATCACAAATGAAACATGTCTTTTTTACATTTTTTTTCTGTCATTTTGAAATACAGACAAAAAATGTAAAATTTCTTGAAAAAAAATGTAAAAAAAAATGTTTTTTTTTTTACAGTGTACATAAATGTGAGAGAAAGGCAGAAGTACAAAGAAGGACGTCGTGGAGCTCCCAGTCAGCCCGGACGCATCTTCCTCTAACACCGAGCGAGCCCTGGTGATTTATGGGAAATGAGGCTTGTTCTTTTAAAACTGTGCACTCATTTGGAACTTGGGGAGATAATAGGTAATCTTTGATGAGACTGGAAGAGCCACAGCTTGAGTCATGGCGCTACATTGTTTTAAAGTGGCGTAATGGGGAAAAGAAAGAATGAAAAAGAGACCACACATTGATGCTGCTGTATTTGAACTGTGAGGCTGAACTACTGGAACTCACAGAAGACTGAGATGCATCAAACTAAGATGCATCACACTCAATTAATTTTTAGTATCTAGCTGAACAAATATTAACCTTAAGCAACGCTGGCTGGTCCGACACTTGATTAATTGTCTGTCCTCCCCACTTTACTGTAGCAGATATGAGTCGTGGTTTCCATCATCATCATTCATGCTGTCAGTGTCGTCATCATGAATATTCATGTGTGTGTGTGTAGAACTGTTTCAGTGAATGGCCTCTCTGTGGAGTCTCTAGAATACTCTTAGTGATCGATCAACAAGACGGGCCTCACATGGGAGTCAACGACGGAGCACATATTGTAAAGACTGTTAAGTGTTATTGTTTTATTAATGGAAGCACGGACGATACTATCTTCAGCAACTTAAATTGATTGGTATTCAATGATGTTGTTTTGTTGATTAAAACAATCCGAGATATTTAAGACAAACGAGTACAGACTAGTAGGTGATGCTGACATGTCTGTCTGTATGAAGGCCTTCCCTTTCAGTTCAATTTTAAACCAACGCTATAACAAAATAAACGCCTACACACATCACTTCTCCTCTACAGCTTCATGTTCTAGATTTCTCTTTTGTCTTCATGTGCTCAGAGAAACTTGTCAGCCATGTTTGGATAATGAGTCGCTGTCAGTTGGCTCCAGACGAACTCTCCATAAATCCATCTGCACTCATGGTATGGGGAACTCTGGTGAGAGCTCGGCTCCGCTCTGCTTGCCAGGCCTGTACTCCCCGTGCACCGCTCCTTCTCACCAACCAACTGTCTGTCCAGCTGACACCATTCTATTATGATCTGCATACAGTCTGTTCCTGCTCAATACTGAACATTTAGTTATTACAATTATCAAGTGAATAGTATAGTAGTAGTAGTATTAGTACTAGTATAGCAGTGATCCTGGAAGAGGATCCTTCTAATCTCTCACCACACTTCATTTGTCCTGTTAATTAACACTTAATCTGCAGATTTAAAAGGACGTCAGAACCACATGCAGCATTTTGATCGGTTCATTTAAAGGCTTGTCTGTTATTAACACAGTGACTTTAATGTTCCTACACATACACCCACAAAGAGGAATGAAAACTGTTGTTTAGAAACGTGTATTTATCAGATAAACTGTCCATTTCTAACAAGTGATTAGTCCCGTATAGACTATATAATGTGTCTTTCTAAAGCAGGTTCATCATGTCGTGTTGATGAAGATATTTGGATGGTAGGAAATTGTACACCAACAATTCAAGTATCAGACTTTTGTCTTTCTTTTTCTTTGTTTCGCGTGATTTTCTACATTTTAAACACCTCTGCTTTCTGGTTACCAAGCTGTTTTCTATTTAAAATCAGCTTAAATGCCTAAACATGTTTATAAACCAATGCAACCTGAGTATTTATTTTTTTTTTTTTGGCAACAATTGCTCTTTTTGAGAGCAGATGGATAAAAAAACATCACTCACAGCCTTCAGTGCAGCTGCATTCCTGTAACAAACCTTTACAATTCAACAACAAGAACTGGCACACAATACTTTAACCTTCACTTTCAGCTCCAAATGTCATTCAAAAATAACATTTCAACAATAACTGTTTCTTACAAAGAAAAATATGTTGTCCAAGGTGACTGGCACCTGTATGAAAAAGCCTCCTGAGTTATAACAAATATGTGTTGGATCATCATCAGCCTGAACATTTTGCTGCTAATTTATATCTTGGCAGCTACAAACAGAGACTTTCCTCTTCTATAGTTTCTATAGATATTTAGTTTTTCTGCCATGGGGTCAAAAAAAAGCTAAAGAGGAGGAAGATTCTTATTTACAGTCTATGATTCACAAACTGCTTGATCAGCAGAAATCATTTCTCAAAGACTTAATTGAGCAAGAGGAAGGACACTTCAAGTCCTTTGCTAAACTACTGTATTTATGGACTGGAGGATTTAGATGACAAACCAATTCTACCAGTCTGAAGTGGATTTTAAGTGAGTTTACATCTGTACAATCTTCTTTTGATAAAGTATCTGGAGAACTGATCAATAACGAATAACACCATCATTGATTGAGTCCCAGAAGAAAGGATTGAATTATGGAAAGTGACAGAACTAAAAGTAAAACTGCTGCTTGACAAATTAGACATATCAGTTGAAGTTGAATGTGCATATTGCAAAGAAACATTTGAAGAGCAATATAAAAGGCAAAGGTCAGGTCTGATGAAGTTTCTCAGATTCAAGGACAGAGAAGAATTTCTAAAGACGGGAAAACGAAAAACTGAAAGGCACCGAGATTTACAGACGATGTGAGACAGAAACAAATGGAGCTGCAACCTAAACTGAAGAAAGCACATGACAAACGACATATTCTAATATTTACATTAAGATCAACTCTTTGTTCACCAACTGCGTTCATAAGTTATATTCAGTGTGTAAAGCCAGAGATAATATCAAAGAGAAAACAATAATATTTACCAACATATAAGAGATACTAACAGTCACACAGCAACATTTAGCAACAACAACAATAACCAGTTATTAGGTGACAACAAGTGGATGACAATCAGTTGCATCAATCTCTGCTTGTGACTTTACTGCATAACTTCTTCTAAAAGAGCTAACTTCTATTTTACTCCAGGAAAACAATCACGGTGTTTCATTCTTTATTTTCTTCTCTGACATCTTATCTCATTTTCTACTTCTCCTCCTCCTCCTCCTCAAACAAATTACCCAGACCGAGCCTCATTTGTCTTTTGCCTTTAACAAAGGTTTACTTATAAAAGACAATCTGAATGCAGCATAATGGATGTGACAAACGAGACGGCACTTCAGCAAAACTGAAGAAAGTAATGAAGCCTTGATGCATCAATCCATCACCGCAGGGAGGAAGAGAGAAAGAGAAAGAGAAAGAGAGAGAGGGAGAGAGGGAGAGAGGGAGAGAGAGAGAGAGAGAGAGAGGGAGAGAGAGAGAGAGAGAGAGAGAGAGAGAGAGAGGTGCCGGTAAATAAGCCCACTTTCCTCCATCGAAGCTCCTAAAAAGGGTAAATATTAACTATATAAATAGAATAATAGTAGCTAACACATTGCATTTTCTGCATCAATAAAACTAAAATACTGAATACTCTCTCTGTCTCTCAAAAAATGTTTCATAATGACATAACACTTCAGAGTCAGCTTCATTATCTTGTTCTTGAGAGAGACAGTTCCAGCAGACAGCAGCGGTTTCCTGAAGGTAAGTTTAAGAGAGAATCAATATTCAACAATCCGTGTGACTTTCAGATCAGTCTGACAGTTAGACCAGTATCACCATCACTGATTCTCAAGTCTAAATATAATAATGCACTATAACATATGTCCGCTCCAACTCTCCTCTCCTCTCAGTGTCTCTGTATCTGTAAGCTCCTCCTGTTGTTGTTTCCAGTTTCTCCCTCAGACTGAACGCTCTGCTGGAGTCACAGACATCCTGGCTTGAGACTAATTTCAGTGGGAAACCGTTTTGATCACAGTGAGGATCCCCACTGAGACCTCAGCTCTGCTTTCACACCTCTGTTGGGATTAACTGAAATCTCAGGTCATTGGCTCGGTCTCACACGACAATGTTCCCTTATTTATCTAAATCCATGATTATTTGTGTAGTGATACATTAGCATCAACTACCACCCTCTGGGATTGTGAAGCAAAACAAATGTTGTCACAGTTTTTCAGCAGCTATTAAACTATTGACAGCTTGTGGTGATGATGTTTAAATTAGCACGTAAATATAGTATCAATACCATTAAAAGCATTCTACTTTGTAACTCAGGTGCATGAAGTATACTTGTGCAGTGTGTGTCTGCTGGTTCACCCTCCTGTTTCACTGCATGTAGGTAAGAATAGCCAGTTGCCACTTTAATGCTATTTCACAAAATGGTATTTAAGACAGGAAGAAAGCTCAGCACCTTGGACAGCGACACTGAACATATGGTCCCAAATATCAATTCAATTCAATTCAATTTATTTGTATATAGCGTCAAATCATACCAGAAGTTATCTCAAGACGCTTTTTATATAGAGCAGGTCAAGACTGTACTCTATAGTTTAGAGACCCAACAAGAGATCCCACCAAGAGCATTGCAGTGCGCTGTGGCCAGGAAAAACTCCCCGTTTAGAACCGGGCTCTGGGTGGGCGGCCATCTGCCTCGACTGGTAAAACATCCCACTGTGGAGCAAGCCTTCCTCTGAAACTGCATACGCTCTAATCCCTACCAGATCTCTGACACTAAACATTCACAACCTCAAGTATTTCATGAGCTTGTTGAGGGAAACAGTCGTACAAAGAACAACAGTTTCTACTTCCTGATTCAGTCCATCGATCCGTTCATTCTCTAAACCACTAATTCAGGGTGACAGTGTGCTGCAGCCTCGCCCAGCACACACTGGACACAGAAAGCATGGCACACACTGGGCATGTTGAAAAAGTCCCTTCAGTACGTGAGAAAGGTAGAGTGAGGGAACACCATTCAGGTTTCTAACCAGCTCTGAGATGACACAACTGCAGGCAATCAACCTGCTGGACTCCATATGTGAACCGAAGCATTCAGCTAGTGGAGAGGAGGGAGACTGTATAAAGGCTGACTGGTGAGAAGCTGTGAGCAACTGGATTACCTACTATGTGCTCTGAAGCCTGCCTTGATTCCTGACCAGTGAATAACCCTGGTGAAGGACCAGAATAGAAAGAGTGATGACATACTGATGTATGGATGACCAGACAGAAAGCTTCACCACCTGCTGACCTCTCTCAGCGTTTTCTCTGTCTCTCTCCAGGTTCGCTTCATTCCCTTCCAACCTTTACTATTTTGTATTTGAGCATCATTTTACCAGAGATAGAGCAATTTAACACAGCCAAGAGTCACATCTACAGTAAGCCTTTTACTCTTCAACATATCACGGATCATACACACATGCATGATCACACCAATGAAAGATAAACATACAATACACCAAGAACTATAGTCTCATAAATATGATCAGCATAATAAACCTGCTGCAGTCTATAAATCAGCTCTTGTCAGTCCGTTCATCTTTGGCTAAAGCAACAGGAAGTCGTTTCAGACATTTTACCCTCAACCAGATATTTGTTTTTGTACTTTTCTATCCTCTGGTCTATTGTGTTTTCATTATATCCCCTCCTTGTTCTTCAGTCTTTATTACCAGCTGAACCTCTCGTGTGAAGAATGAGAGCAGTTCGGGTTTTACTGACGTCTGAAATGTCAGAGTGGGTTACTGGGACAAGTTTCAAAATAAATGCAGCTAATGTGCTCATCAATCTCCGATTGCTTGGAGGGTCTCAGTTATGAGCAGGCCAGAAATGTCAGACCAGCCAGGTTACATAAGACCCATCATTCACTCCAGATTCTCTTTAGAACAGACATCTAAGTCAACACATCGGCTGCTCTCAGTTTGCAATTGTAGTGGAAACGACCAAACTCGTTTGTTTTAATGTGCTAAACCACAAATCAGACTCATTTACTGACCTCCCAAACCTCCCCATCTAAAACCAAGAGCATGTAAACCTGCTGTACAGTATGTAAGTTAATAAACCCCAACAATCCTTTTCAATCTCAACTCCAACCCTGTATACTGACATCATTCTAACGACAACACAGATACTGAATAGCGGAGAAACAATGACACAATTACTCACTTAGTTGAATGCAGGAAATCAATATTTCACTCCCTAACTACGACCTGATGATTACTTAGTGTGTTTTATTATTGGATCAGTGTGAGACTGGGTTTATGTTATAGAAATATAACTGTTAGGAGTGGATGATCCACAGAGACCAAGGACAACATTGATTCAGCGGCAGATTTGTGGACATCTCAGTGTGTGTAATGAGTCACTGGCTTCTCTGGATATGAGATAAGTGTCAATAACATGAGATCTAATGACTCTCTCAGCTGTTCTCTGCAATCAAAGGGTTGACAAAGGCCATCCGAGCAGAGCTGTCAAGATGCACCAAGTTCAAGGAGCAATATTAGACGTGTTGACCTTCCAAAAACAAGCAGGAGCTGAAGTGTGCTCTTATATTGATCAGCGACCTTCCTGAGAAAACGTACAAACTAACAAAAGGATCCTTTCACAGTGAATCTGGCCTTTTGTTAGTCTGGGATTTTTGTGTGTTGAGCCGTCTGATAACACGGAGAGGAAATTTACAACTGTGCTGTCTACAAATAAATGTTGATGCTGTTCATTCATAACATTGTAGAATATCCCATCATTTTATTTTACTCTCACATATCTCTCCATGTTTCCAAACATGGTTTCATTTGTTTTCAACTGTAATAAACCTACACTCAGTTCTGGCCGTTTATGGATAGTTGACCTGTCTCAGGACATGGATTGTATGTATTTTGGACTACATGTGTTTTCAATATTACCTTAAAGAGCCAAAACTAATACACTCAGCTATCAGGAGAATGTTGTAATGCTATACAATCACTTATAACACAATACTTTTACCACAAACACAAAGCCAATCAAAGGAGGCTACTTCTGTATCAGACAGAGACGGTCTCTGATGCATCTGCTGCTTTAACATATAGATTCTGGTACAGTGTGATTTTTTTTTCTACACAAGCTGTTGATTTATTGATTTTATTTATTTATATAAACATGACAACAATAGCAGTAATTTTGTTAAATCTTCCTAAACTTCCTGTTTATTCAATACTGACTTTCTATCATGACATCCAATTACTACACATAACCAATATTTGTCCATCTAGGCCAGGAGTCAGAAACCTTTACTATCAAAAGAGCCATTTTCGGCCAAAAAATATTATTTTTTTTTAATTTGGTGTATAGGCTACACATGCAGTTGGTGAATGTAGAATCACTTTAGGTCTATAACAATGATTAATGAAAGTTAAAATGTTAAAAGATAACCATTATTAATGTATATATAATTTTTGTTTGTTTGTGTCAAAGCCACATGGAGCCACTGGAGGTGCTAAAGAGACACATGTGGCTTTGTAGCAGCACATTGCTGACCCCTGATCTAGGTGGAGGATGCAGTTCACACTGTGAATAATAAAATACAAAGTCAATATCATTAGCAAGAGTGGAAATAAGACTTTAAATTAATCAGACAACTGTGGTCAATACAACAGAGGAAGGTGTTTGCTTTGGAAACATCTTCACCAGCTGTTGACTTCAAGTGTAATTTGCTTTATGGAGGTGGAGGGCTGAACCTCCAGAGGGTTTTCCATCCACCCACTGTGTGTTAACCATCTGCTACAACTCAACACCAGCGGCAAGCGAATCATAATAAGACATTCATAATTGCATTATTCTATATAAACAATACGACTGGAAGATCTCTGGAAGCAAAAAGAAAAACAGCCAGTTTCCACTCTCAATGCTGCTACCGGTGTACAGGGTTTCCATCTATAGTTAACTATCCCATCAGGGTAGAAAACACTGGCACGGTGAATCATGTTGAGCTAAGAGAGGTCAGCCATGCTGATAATACTGATAGCTGGGGGAGCATTAAAGATGAAGAGTTGGTCGGAGCTTTGGAGCGGTGAGGCTGTGCAGACTGGATGAAGTGTGTGATATCAATTTATTATGCTAATTTAGCTGCTGTATTCCCATAGCTAAAGCCCAAGTGAGGGGGTGTGAGGTGAAATGTGTGTGAACAAGCTGCAGGGTGTGTGTGTATGCATGTGCTCACTGGACTCTGTGTGTGTGTGTGTGATAGTTTTATTCTTGCAGATTTAAACATGAAGAGGAGGGAGAGGCTGTAGAAGTGAACAGGTGAGTGTCAGGCTGTGGACCGACTGCTAATATTATTATTACAGTAGATTTCCTGACTGTCACTCATTGCCTATGTATCGGACAGCTGAATACCCTCATGGGTGGACGTGTGTGTGTGTGTGAGAGGATTGATTGGCAGAAATGGACAGATGAAAGTCAGGTTGTGGACTGACAGCTCGTATAAAGAGCTGTCTAAGAACTCCATCAATCTACTGAGCTCTACTTGAACGTGCCACTATACCCACGGACCGTAGCGGCTAATGATCCACAGTCACGGCGTACGGCGGCAACACGCTCGTCATTCAGCTGATATTGAAACGTTGCTGTGTTCATTATGTGACACAGTGAATCCATTACTGTGAAACAACAGCATCACTGGAGTTAGCAGTGATGCATCATGTTAGCAAATAGCTGCTTTGACCGCCATTGACTTTGCTCTAATATCACACTGATGATGTTCACAACACATTACATAAACTGGGATGAATGTGTCATTGCTGACGATCAGTCATCAGCGTAGTGCTTTGGTTCAGAGACCAAACCCACCATCATCTTCCATGTTTGACCCTTATTACTTCTTCATGTGTGAGAGTGAAACACATTAATTATGTTTTCACTCTGAACAATGACAGTTAATAGCATCTCTGTTGGTCTTTCGACTGTTCGGGCATCCAGACGGAACAATTTGTTGTTCAGTGTTCAATTATGTGTTTGAAATTAATTTTCACCTTGTGTGATGAAATAAATAAATCACAGCGTGAGGAAACGTGTCAGAGGAGAGGAGAGCGTTTATAGCAACGAAAGGTTACAGGAGTTGTGTTTGACTGATGATGCTCTGCTCTCTGGGAATATCTCTAAATGAATCCAAGCAGCATGAAATAGATTCTGCTGGGAACAATAACTCTCTGCTACAGGTATATAGAACAGAACAGAGCACACACACTCATCACAGAGACATGACAGACACATAATGCACACAGCAAGAGATGCCAGTGGATGTAGAATTAATTATAATGTGAGAGGATTGTGTGGGAGACCGAGATCATAACCATAAACTGCAGTATGAAGCAAAAACCAACAGTAGTGGATGGATGGATCTGCTGATCGGAGCGGTGTACACACACACAGATGGCAGCACTATTAAACATCTGAATAAACTAATTTTGTAATATTGGTGTTTTGTTTATGTTTATTAAATCTGGCATTCTAATAGTGCATCACAGCAGGTGGCCGTGCTTTAATTTAACCTTAATTTGTGTTATTTAATGTTTGAAAAGGCATAAAAAGTCATGTGACTTTCACTGATGTGACTCTAGAGAACTGTGAGAGTCACTGTGCTCCTCTTCTTCTTCAAAAAAAAAAAAAAAAAAGTCAGTCCCTGTCTGATGTGAGCAACGCTGCGAAAAAATAAAAGGGATCAAAGAATCATCTATTTTCTTCTCCAGCAAGCTTTTCTTCCGGAGAGATTTTTTAGTGTTTGAATAAAGTAGCAGTTAAAGTAAAACATCAAATGTGCGATTAACAGCTCACACGGCTGCAGCGGCATCGAGTGTCATTAAATAAGAAAACGTCCTGATGGAACGAGTTATTGGATTTGATGACGGCATGCAGTGGATAAATGTAAGAGGAGCGATGTGATGTGATTAATAATCAGAGTATTAGAATCCCAGCCATGTCTGACAGTAGAAGAGCTTAAAAATCAATGAAGCAAAAAGATCTTGTTATTAAGTTACAGAGCTGTAAATCTGCAGAGCCTGAAATACAACTGCTCTGTGGAGAATACGGGACTGTATTAAACACTCTGCCATTTCATTAAATATAAATGAGTCTGAGATGTTGCTATTGCTTCAGATTAACTTGACACAAGTGAGGCCCAGACTGGCTTCATGTTGTAATAACATACAGGTGGATGTAGATCAGCTACTGTCACAGTTTGGTCCCTCACAGCCACTAACACCATCTAGATGTCTGTCCATATGACCATCAATCCCTCCAGTCCAACCAGTCAAAGCCACTAAACCAGACCAGACTCTGTCATTCTCACTGTTGAGTGTCAGTGCTTTGGAGCAGCAAAAGACAGAGACATGGACTGCAGAAACAAACAGAAACAGCACATCAGGAAACATGACACGACAACAGTCTCATCTCAGACTAAAGACACCAAACAGGTTTCTTCCATCAAACACTCCGAGAGGAAAAGAGGGACTCTACTGTCTACCAGCCTCCATCACTATCTAATTAGAGAGCAATAAGTGGAGCCCTAATCTAATTCTAAAGCTTTTTTCCTCATTGTACTACATTAGGGAGGTAGATGTGTTGGCCAAAGAGACAAAAACACAGTGAGAGAGAGATTCTCTAAACCTCAGGGCTCCATCTTTGTGTCTCCACGGTGTGCGATCAGGACAGGCAGCCACTGTGACAGAAATATAAACATAAAGTGCAGACTTCTACCTCTTAACACAGCATGTATTATATCACTCCAGCGCGCAGCGTTTCAAAGCAGTCTGACAATAAAGTGAGAGATTAGAGGGCTCCATGTGACTCCATTCCTCTCACTCAGATAGGAATGACGGAGGTCAGTTCTCAGTGATCTGACAGTCTTCAACGAGGCTGTGGTACTGAGACATGTTCTGTGTGTGGCTCAATATGGAGTCTTACTGTCTCTTATGAAGCCCAGCAGGTCAGGATGTTGCGTCCTCATCACCACACACACACTCACACACATTCAGCGTAGGTTTAAAGTGGCGACTCTTACCTGAAAGACAGAAAAAGAGGAGAGCAAAGTTTCACTTTGAGGTTTTCTTTTGCTTCAAAATGCACTTCAGATAATGTTTCCCAAAAAGATCCACCACATGTCATTTGTTTGTTTCAATGTCAGTTCTTAACATGTTGCTGAACTTTGTCTTTAAGGGCCTCCAGAAAGAACAGAAGCTGCTTCAGAAGATGTTTCATTCACTGATCTGTATGAAAAGCCGTTTAACACACGCCTCTGTGACTCTGTTTGAATTGACTATATCAGTCAGAACTAAATAAAACAACATATACTGCTACAGTAAGTAGTCAGCGAGAGACGTTTGTACTCTCAGAGGAGTCCTTGTGAACAGTGATGTGAACACCACATGAGATGAAACCGAGACAAACTCATTTTCTCCTAAAAGTGGAAAATGATTCCACGCTAAAATGTTTCCCCGACAAATGAGACCATCAAGGCGAAATCATCCGAGTGTTACTCGTCCCTGCTGGATTCATGGGTGCATTTCACTTGATGACAACAGTCTCCTCGCTTAGCGTCTGTTTATCATATCCTTAATGTCACAGGAGATGTGCAGAGAGGATGAGATCTTCGCATTTCTTCACCTCATCACGTTGAATCACACACATTACTGAGCTCAGTGGGGAGGTCAAAATAGCTCCTGATGAACCGCTTCATCACTGACAGTCTTTTAACTGGTAATGACATTGTGTCCCCCACTACGGACAAATTAAGAATCACCATGGTGATGTAACTCATTAGTTGTTGCTTCCAAGTAATAAACATCGCGCTAAATCTGTGATTTAGTGGATAAAATGAGGAAAAGCAACTTTTCCGTGGATATAAAGCAACTATAATCTCACTAACAGTGACTCCACACAGTGATCAACAGCCTACTGTGTTGACTGTGACTTCCAGCTGGCAGGAATCAGCTGTATTAAACTCCTCATCTCTAAATAATGTTCATCTACAGGTAGAGAGAGAATTAAGACAGACAGAAATGAAGCTGATTTACCACCTGACTGGAAACGTGACGGAACTGAAGTGACATTAAATGGAAAAAAAACCCCTGTGGTGATTATTATTAAAGACTGGTTCATTCATTAATACCGTCAATAGCAGCTAAGCAGCTATAGCTTCTTCAGACGTCACGCAAATGCACACTGATAATGAACACATCCAAATTACAAACCAGGAACCTTGAAGGGAAGATAAACAGTAATTATTAATGGCAGCATAAATTATAGAGCTGATGTAAACTGAAATTTAATGTGTGGGTTTAAAAGGAATAAAACATCCTGTAACATTGTGACACTCCACAGCTCCACAGGTGGGTGAAGGAGAAGAAGAGAAATCCTCCCTGAGGCTGTGTGGCTACACAGGCTCGGTGATGCCTTCAGGCTCCTCTGTTGCGTTCAGCTGCTGTTTTGTTGGAGGAAGTGAGAGACTAGACAACAGAGTGTCTGTCTGCTGTCTAACTCTGTCCATCCCTCAAGAACACCCCTGTTATTTCATACCTTTGCTTCAAGAAGATGTGGGATGTTAAACCCTCCAGCCAACCAGTCCCAAAGACAAGCAGCCCTGACATTTTTCTTTTCACCTGCTTATAATAGTTAAATGTTTCTTTACTTTGTTCAGCTTTGTTGTCCTTGTTCTTAACTGTATGTCGATTTTTGTGTAAGTGCATTGAAAGCAAAGAAAAAACAGAATCAAATCCTGTGTATGTGTACACATTAAAGCCAATAAAGAATATTACAACTCTAATTCTAAAAGAACTATAATACACACCAGCCTGTAGCATGCAGGATAAAGAACGGATCTAAAAAAGGCATTAGACGTTCTTTTAAGAATACTAAAATCTAATCTGAGTGGCAGCCTGGCATCAACTGCTTGCAGCTCACTTCCTGGCCGTCTCTCAGTGTTTATTTCTGATCTTGGGACTCTGTTATGGAGATCTTTGTAAGTACTTTACCTTTTTATACATATTCAAATTACCAGAAAATAATCATGAATGGGCTCACGCTGGTCTGGTATAATACAGGGAGAACAATGCAGTTTATTACTTCGTTACCATACAACTGTGTGTGGGAATGGCCAGTAGATGTCACACATGTATGTATGTATGTATGTAAAACATGAATGTCCCTATCTAAACTCGAGAGGTTTCCCGTGTCTTGTTTCCCGGTTTGTCCGTTCTGGGCTACTGTAGAAACATGTCAGCCGGCACCGTTAAGAGAGGACCTGCTCCCTATGTGGATATAAATGGCTCATTGTATACTGACAGTTGGCCAATTACTTAATAAAAATGGTTATTTGTTATCTTATAAAGAATTTCTTGATAAATTAAAAATTATTTTTTTTTAATTTTGGGGTGATGGGACCGCTTTGTTTCGTTGCATTCAGCCTTGACTAGCGAGACTCGGGGAAAAAGTCGCAAATACGAATCCGTCTGCTACTTCCGCACCACGGACAGCACCGTGGATTCATCAATACACAGCACAGTCAGGCTGCTGATATTTCAGAGCCGTGGATTCTAATTCTGCCTCTGCACTCTCTCTGCTACTAGAGGATGGAGAGGGAGGGTGACAGGTTAACAAGGAACATGCATTTTGATCATTCTGTTAACAAGGGGGGATGGCAAATAACCCACTGGTTATGGGCCTGCATCAAACTGTAAGTAAAGACATACTGCTAATAAAATGTCTAATTTACATGCTCAAATTGTCTTGTACAACTACATGTAGCTCGTTCATCCATCAGGGTAAAGCCGTTCAGGCTGTAACTGACTGATTAAAAAGACATTCAAGGTGTCAGGTGTGTTGTGTGAAGGTGAGTGTGTATCTCCAGGAGACAGGCTGCTTGATAAAGAAGCAACACTGTAGGCTGAATCAACTGGTCAGTCATCATTAGAGCCGTCTGTGTTCGTCTTCAATCGGTCTCAACTTCAGCCAGCTGGCAGCCATCAATACAACTAAACACCACAGCACAACACAATGCTCTGACTCAAGCTTTTTAAAAGGCACAAACAACTAACTAACACACAACACACACATGTATGTCCCTCAAGATCAGGAGAAGAAACACATGTACCTGCACACACACGTATACAAACTCAAAGTTTCTGTGCTTTTTAATAACAAGAGTGTAAAATGGTAGTAAAAACATCAAACACACACTTTGACTCCCACACACAGATTGTCTTCATCCACTGCCTTCAGTCAGAGAGCCCATTGAGATCCAACTGTAAACAGACTGAATGAGGAAAGACACAACCATTTGTCTCCTCAGTCCCTATTTATTACCTTAATACTGCAGGACTATGTCCACACTACAGCGGATAACAACACTGTTTACATGTTAAATCAATGTGTGTCCTGACAGATCAATTTCTGCATAATGTACCTGAAACAGGACAGATGTTGTGGAGAAGTCCAGTCTGGATGATTCTTCAGAGGACATCAACACACTCCCTTCTTTCCTCTTTAGTGTGAAATCAGTCTCTCCTTTTTGATTTCCCGAGCAGAGATCCCACTGGGAGTTAAGAGTTTATGTTTGACTGCATGAAAGAACAAACACCTTCAGCAGTCTGCTGATGGTTTCTTTTTATATGTGGGAATGTGCAGGGTATCCCTTGACATCGAAAACTAAATGTCACAGCAATCATTATAGGAACAAGCCCGGGTGCATATCCTGTCCAAATATGTCCTCTCCTCCACTCGCTCTACTTCTCTTCTCTTCTCTGTTGTTGTGCCGCAATTATTTTTACAGTTAAATATCAAAGCTAAACTCTCGTGTGTTCTGATATCCAGCTGAACTCACAATAGAAACAAAAGTAATGTCAAAACCATTTAGTCATAAAATCATGGAAATATAAGTGGACTTTTTTTTTGCACAAAGCTCTGAGGTTCAATTTCACTGCAGGTTGAGGCAGCAGTTTAACTTTCAATCAATTCCCATTTCTATCCCATGTACAAGTGTGTGTGTGTGTGTGTGAGAGAGACAGAGAGAGAGAGAGAGAGAGTGTGTGTCAGCTAATCTGTCTGTTTCTCAGCATGGAGGCTGCTGTTGGAGCAGACAGGCATCATTAAGCTGCTTGACAGCATCAATCTGGGTTGATGGGACCACCATACTGGATGTAGGAGGGTTGAAAAAGATGACATCTTGTAACATACACACACACACACACACACACACACACACACACACACACACACACACACACACACACACACACACACACACACACACACACACACACACACAAAATGGAGGAAACACTCACACAAACACACAGCCTTTAACTCTTCTGTGACACAGTCTATGATCCTGTTCTCCTCTCCACTGACAGACAGCCTGACTCAACCTTTTTCTTTCCTCCCTCCTCTCCATCCACAGAGTTCAGCATCAGCTGTCTCTGGTAGTTCTGTTGATATACTGGTCCACAGGGACCGGTCTAATACATGTGTGAGGTTCCTCTAACTCTGGACTGACTCTGGTCGTGCAGATCTAGACTGAGCTGTGGGATAATCTCTGTCTGTCGAGCCCATACGGCCGGCAGTAAACTCCAAGCTAAATCAAATCTGGCAGGTTTTCAGGCAAAAAGACAGAATTGTGACTATTTGGTTTGATCACCGCAATGAGTGCAGGCTGTCCCGGCTGAATTTGGAACGATTCACAAACAGCCTTGTTCACAAGTATGTGACTAATTTATGATGATTCCTCCAACCGCAACTCCACAGCTCCTTCATCAGCTGCTGGACATCATTAAATGAACAGAGCTCCAGTTATTATAGTGCCACATATTCAATATCAGATCAACAGACTGGGCATGGACTGGTGGTTTAAGTCCTCTGGTCTCTTTTGTAAACATGATCAGCAAAAAACACGACAGAATCTTCATTCTAGGATTAATGAAAAGGGAATCCAGCAGCATGACACAGTATCAGAGGTGTTTTCTTCAACAGGATTACCTGTTTGAATGAAGGATTAATAGAAACAGAATGTGTGGATGTGTTTAATGGGTGAACACTTAAGCAGAGCAAAAAGCTTTAATCCTGTAATCCTATAATACACTCTCACCTCGGATTTTATTGACTCTTAAGTACAGAAACAAACATCCAGTAATTTATTGACTCAATGTTACAGAAAGCTAACATTTGCAGCACTCTGCTGTTTGCTGACTGATGATGTAATGTCAACAAAAATCACTAAAATCAATTCATTGTCCGGTGCTCCCCTAAAATCTTAGGATTTTATTGATTATCTCTTTTTCATTGTGATTCTCACTTTGACAGATTCACCACCAGTAGATCCAATAATACTGAGATCTTATTTTTGTCATTTGTAGATGCTCTGGTAGATGCTATAGAGCACTGCACACAAAAACAACCAGACACAAGAACAGTTTCTTTTCTACAGACTGACACTCTGATGAACAGTTAACATCAGTCACATAATGTCAGAAACAACTCTGCAACATTAAACATGCACTGCACCTACAAATTATCAATTATATGTTTCATAGCTTAAATACATAGATTGTACATCATCATTGTCAAATACAAATCGAAGCCTGCTGTATATACTGTATACACACAGTTTGACTTTGTGTGTTGTGGTTCATTACAGCTTTTTTATAAATTTTTCACCTACTTGTAATTACATAATTAATAAATATGTACGTTCACCTTTTCCAGCTTTGCTGTCCTTCATTTTTAGATGTGAAGTCTATTTCTGTGTAAGTGCAATGAGAGCAACGGAAAACATTAAAGCCAATAAAGCTCATTCCAATTCCGATTCCAATTTGTATTCTGATTCCGATTCCAAATTAAAAATGTGTGATGAGTCAAAATAAAAGTGAAGAATCTATATGTGTTGGCCACACCCAAAGGCACCCAGAGAACATCTCCTGAGTGACTCACATGTTCACAATAATCAGGCCGATCAGATAAAGTTTGCTTCAGCTAAACTACAACGGGCCTGATCAACAACGCCAAGACCAGATGACCTTTAAATTATCAATGAGAACGCCTCTCATTCATGAAAAAAGAAACCAGAATAACTAGCTCACCAAACTCCAGAAGAGGCTGAATCTCATTAGTCACTAACAGTTTATCTATAAACCACCAACAGAGAGGAAGAGGAGCTCCGATGAAGGATGAATTTTTCTTCCTTGAATCAACCATGAAGTCCTCGGCTGCCAAAGAAAACACATCCTCGTTTTGCATGTTTATATTATCAGAGATTCCCAACTCACCGAGACTGAATCAGCAAAAGATGTCAGAATCACTGAGGCACAACTTTTACAGCAAATTATCTGTTTCAACCTGCAGCCGGGGGAGGAAGATGAGGACGTTTTATCCTCTAACAGACAAACATGACTTAATATCACAAACAGTATCTTCTCATTGTTGCAGTGCCTATACAAACTCATCTCACTGATAATCAAAAAACTGAAACTATTTCTAGTTCACTCAGAGAAACAACTCCATGTAAGAATTTGCATAAATTACAACAAAGTAGAAGAAAGGCATTTTATTTTAAATATCTCTTCACAAAGTGTGATAAATGATCCGTTCCAGAGCATCATTAAAACCGTGTGAATATAACTTTCATCTCCAGTTTAAAATTAGAGCAGAAGACAAAGTCAGACGGCGATATGAAGAAGTAATGAAGGAGTTCTTCATTTATTTTACTTTATTAAATAAAAAACGCTGACAGAACACCTGCAGTACTTTGTTTGTAGAGACACAAACATGCTTAATTTTCATATATTTGCTCAACATAGTGGATAAAATTAATGAGAAACCAAACAGAGCAGCGGAAATAAATTATGATTCACACTTTAGCAGCTGGTCTTGTTAGTGGGAGACAGAGGAGGGGGGACAGTGATCTACCTGTGTGATTAAAGCTGATGCTCAGCAGAAGAGAAGTGCTTGGTCGAACTAAAAGAAGTATCTGAGCTGATTATCTACTTTAATAAGAAGGTAAAAAATCACATCAGTGTTTCCTACACTAAGTCTGTTCTCTATCAGGCTGCCCAAGTGTATTAATGTTCACTGTCTCCATCATTATATTCTCTCTCTCTCTCTCTCTCTCTCTCTCTCTCTCTCTCTCTCGCTCTCTCTCTCGCTCTCTCTCTCGCTCGCTCATTGGCTGCACTTCGACCAGCCGGCAGCAAACAGGGTCGACATCCAAATCGATGGAAGTCTGAGCAGACGACGAGTTTAAAGCAGCTCTGCAGTGAGATGAGCATCAGCGCTCCCCTCAGAGGAAACAGCGGCTCAGACACAGCTTCGAGATTTTACTGTCAGTCACGAGCAGGCAGCTTTGGGGAAATTATTCCAGGAGAAATATAAACAAAGAAAAAAAATCATGAGAGGTGCTGGAGGACGAGGCAGAGTAAAGAAAGGAAAAGTGGAGTGGAGTGAGAAGTGGGAGATGGAGAGGGAGGTTTACTGTATGTAATGAGAGGAAAGTTAGAGGCAAGTGGAAAGACTTTAACAACTCACTGAGAAAGGGTTTAGTGTGATATGTAGGGATGGGAATCTCAACTATCGTTTATTCAACTCTATAATGTTCTCTCTCTCCTTAACAGCAGATAAAACAACATTATTTTGTGCCAAGTGAGAAACAAAGAGAAGACAAGTGAGTTCAGTCAGCACTTGGACTTCTGTTCTGGTCCTGGTGTCTCATCAGCTCCTTCATATCAACTCTCTGTCCACTCTGCTGTGTGCTGACTGCAGCTTTATGTGCTGCTGTGAAGCTGCTAAACAGCATGGCTGCATTCAAGAGCTTCAGCATGATGTTACAAAATCCATCCAAAACAAACAATGATCAAGTGTGGACGTCATAAACTACCTGGAAGTTGTTGCTTTAGCATATTATCTCACCACAGCACCAGAGTCTCCTCTGTGATCCTCACACAATGTTTTATAGACACTAAAGAAAATGAGGTTCATTCACAAACTTGATGAGCTGAAACAAATTGTTCTACAAAAGGTACTGTTGAAGATTAACGTTATTGAAATCTGCAAATGAGTCTGCTAAAAAACTCAGAATCAGACCAAGCTTCCAATGCCAACATTTAACAGAGCATGAACATCAAATATGTAGATATGAGCATCAATATGAGCATGTATTTCATGTTCCTCTTTTATGTTGAATGGTGTTTGATAAAAGCTGATAGTTCCTCTTTTCACAGATAAAAATGACTGTGATTAACTTGAATTTCTTCCAGTTACAACAGAGGCCAGCAATTCTAAGTTTTCATGGCAAAAAAGGTATTCAAATATGAACTGAAACATGTCAAACCACTCCTCCAACTAGCTCACTGTCTGTCTATATGCTATAAGCTTCAAAGTATGCATATAGCAAATATAAAGGAAGGGTATTTAGTTTTATTTTGGTGAAAATATTACTGTTTGGGAAACATTGAATATGCAGATGGACAGCAAACGAGTTGCTTATGCTGCAGGAGTGATTTCACAAGTTTCTCTGGATATGTTGCTCTTTCAGTTATGAAAACTGAGCAGTTAGTCAGTTAGTTTGTGAAGAAGAAAACTATTTGCAGTCACCATCCAAGCCAACAAAGTGGAGTGTTTGATGCTAAAAAGAGTATGGGTTGGAGTATTACTAAAAAAGACTATTATCATATCCAAAGACAAACATACAACAGATTCTACGACCACACAGACACAAACAGATTCGCAACCCAAACGAGGCGACCTCATTAACCAGATGAGCTGCATGATGTCCATCCAGTCATCTGGATCATGTGTAGACAGATGAAGGAGGGTCTCTGTGTTCCAGCGGGTCACAAGAGGGTTCAAACTGACCAGCGGCTCACTTCTGTTTCCAGCAGCGACCCTGAAGACCTGATCGTGTTTGTTCACTTCAACTGATTTCCTCATGAAGTCAAACCGAGCAGCTGATCGATCGCTGCGTTGCTTCTGTCACCACTCCATTACCAAACACTCACTATTCATTTTACTGCTGCTGTACTGACAGCCATGGAGAGCTTCATCACTTACTGCTGACATTTAATTACACAAGTAGACCTGAGAGAAGATCCTCCATCCTCCTCTTCATCCTACTACCATCACCTCTCCTGCTCACTAAAGGTTTTACTTCTTTACTTCTTCCTTCTCTCTTCATCCACGTGCATCCCACACTCTTTCTCTCTCATCCACCTCACACACACACTCCACACCCCACACTAACAGGCTCCTTGCCAGCATAAGAGCAGTGCCAAAGAGAATCCAATAGGTCAAGACTGACTGATCCAATCTATGATGTAGACATCATGGGTCAAAGTGAAAATAGATGTGAGTGTGTGTGAAGACAGAGGTATTTCAAATAGACTTAGAACAGAGAATGACATATAAATACATGCATTAGACAATTTACACGAGCTAACTCGTGTCCTATCACATGTGCAACTGAACTATGAGATATAAATACATGCATTAGGCAATTTACACAAGCTAACTCGTGTTCTATCACATGTGCAAACTGAACTGAACACACACACACACACACACACACACACATCATTTCATGCTGAATAAGCACAACAGTGGATTTGACTGTCCAGCAGGCTCCACATGTGTGCACTGTGCTGAGAGGAGACTCTCTACTGAAGCTGCTCTCTTCTCTGTGTCACACACTGACTACTGTACATGAAGACTGCTGTCAGATCAGCTCAGCTCCACTCACAACACTAACTTTATTCACAGCAAACAGCTCTACTGGAACACACAACAGCACAAAGTCCCAGCATGAGGAGCTCTCTCAGTCTCATGTCGGGTGTTTTGAGGAAGGAGAAGTCACTTCTTCACATACCTTCACAACTCGAGTCAGCAGCAGACGGACAGACAGCAGAAGCAGAAGCACAATAAACATCCAGGGTAGCTGTCATTCCCCCCTCTCATCAACTCCGGTGTTTCCTATATAGTGGAAAACGTCCGGGCATGAAATGAAAAAAAAAAAAAAGGAATGAATGAAACGCTCCCTTGCCTTGAAATCCAAAGAGGAAAGCGACTCCGGGGATCCACACGGTGTGTATCCAGAAGTAAAGCATGGTGTCCTTCTTTAACCAGCTGCTAAAAGCTCCAAGCTCTGCCCAAAGAAGCTCTCCGTCTCCAGCGGATAATGTCCAGAAGAGAAAGCGCTGCGGAATGAAGGAATCCCAGTCTGAGGAACACAAGAGCTGCTGGAGACTCTGCCTGACTCTGCTGCTGCTGATGATGCTGCTGCTTTCACACGGACAGTAGCGACCCCTACCGACACCCTCACCCACAGAGACAGAGAGTGAGTGTGTGTGTGTGTGTGTGTGGTCAGTGTGTTTCCACTAAAGCAGCGTGTCGTGGATGAGCACTGACAGCAGGACTAATGTGAACTAATCCAGCACATTTCATTCAGCATCAGCACCACAACCAGGAGGTTTCACATCGAGGCTCTCTCTCTCTCTCTCTCTCTCTCTCTCTGCCTCTCAGCAGGTTCACTGCTGGATAAGGAAGCAAGTCACGTGTTTGTTAGTCAACAATTTGTCCCTATTTTATTTTATTTTTATTTTATTAACATGCATTCTCAGGTGGAGAGTCAACAGTGGATACTGATGGGGATTTTGGAGATATCGGCTCCAGCCCCCCCCCGCGACCCCTAACAGGATAAGCGGTTGCAGATGAGAGAGATGAGAGAGACATGGCTCACAAATATCTCCTCAGGCTAGGATGAAGACTTGCCTTTATCAGATATTAAAACAACATTGGCATCCCAATGTTTTTAGCTCCCTTGTTGTACAGCTGACTCCCAGAAAAGTTTCTTTTTGTTCCCCCATTGTCTTTAGATAGTTCTCTTTTAATGCAAATGTTTAGTCTTTTAGTGCTTTTAGTCTTTGTGAATTGTATTTTATCTGTATTTGTGTCTGTTTCTGCAACTTTGTGTTCTTGCTGCTGACCGTCTTGGCCAGGCCTCCCTTGGAAAAGAGGTTCTTAATCTCAATGGGACTAACCTGGTTAAATAAAGGTTAAATAAAAATAATGTATTGAGGTAAATTAAATGTATCACAATAGTGTGCCTTGCACAGAGTGGAGAAGGGTCTGTGACATGAAAAACAGATGTGTATGTTAAGAGTGGAAAACAAGTCCATTTAAGGAGAAAAGAATGTAAGCATATATCACAAAGTGTCCAAAACAAAGCAATAAATTAGGAGACAGAGCCACCAACTAAACCGGTTTAAACTAGTTTTCTTCTAATTATGCATGTAGACTAAGGAGGAGGTGGTCGTATTCCTGTGTTTCTATATAAGTTCCAAAAGTACGGAGATCTGGGGAGACTTTTTGGCTGTTGTCCTCCAGGTGTTCTGCAGACATCTGTAATTCCATCTGTTTGTTTGAATAAAGTGTTTCCTGTTCAACTTACAACTGGATGGCAA